>VZTI01000221.1:656278-685249 GCA_013397865.1 Struthidea cinerea
AAAAAAAAAAAAACACCACACCGAACAACAAAAACAAACAACCATAGTGCACTACAGAGAGGGATAAATTATTCTGATAGGTCATGTCCCTCTACACATGAAGAAAGAGCACTCCACACAACCAATACATGTTGCTATACTGGATGAGAGCAAAGGCCCAACTGGTCAAGAGTCTTACCAGCAGTAAAAACTGACAGATGGGCAAGTAGGAATTAGACATACATCCATTAATTTTCCCAGAAAACCATCTCAAAACCTGACAGTCAAGGCCTTCCTGAACCACTCTCTGTAATAGCTTTGTTCCACCTGCTCTTTGCAAATCCATTTAACTCTGCTTTTAAGTCATTTTCTTTTTGTACTACTTTTCCTCTCCATCAGAACTCAGGGTTCCAACATCTTTGAGCTTTCAAAAACAGAATTATTTCCACAGTGTTTTGTATCAGTGACTTTCACAACTCTAGAAGAAATTTTACAGGACAGTTGTGACAGATTTAGAATTAGATATCTATTACAGAATTTCTAGTTGAGAACCCTCTTAATTTCATTTTTTTTAATAAGTCTTTACTATATTTTCCCTCAGGTTGGTTTTTTTTTTTTCTTCTGGTTTAAGTTATCTGTCCTCATAGATCACTAGATTATTCCTCTTGATGCTTCATTATCCTTTTCCTTTTTACTTATGCTATATCCTTTCTAAGATAAGGAAAACAGAACCCCCACAAAATTCATATTACACACAATAAATATACTCAGATCATGTTCTGTGTTATTTGCTACTACTTCTTTAATAATACCCAACATTTCATTTACCCTTTTCATTACTGCATGGTACTAAGGTGACATTTTCATACAGTCATCAGTGACAACTCCAAAGCCTCTTTCTGGAATTGAAATACTTCATTTGTAGCCTATCATATCCCTTTTATCTCATGGCATCATTAATTTTAACAGACTTTGGTGCCAGAACCATAGTTTTCAAAGATTTCTGTAATTATAACAACCTTCTGATGACCACATGTTCCTGTGCAGATTTTGATCTACATGTTCCCTGTTTTCAAAGGTGTCTGGATGATCTGCAAGTCCTTATTTTCCCATTACAAAAAGAAGCTGTCTTGTCTTAAGAATATCTGTTTATCCATCTACCTGTTAATTATTTTGTAATAATAAAGAAGTTCATACAATAAGGAAATCAGACCTGCTTAGATGCAGTCTCAGAGAGTACAGATTTGCTCCTTTTAAAAAGAGCACCATAATTGCCTTTTCAAAATTTTTGTTCTAGGAATACCACAACAGTTTAAACAAAAGGGTCACACACAACATAACAGACAGTTCAGCCATATTAAACATGAGTTTCATAAGAAATCCTGAATAAATGTCATCTCCTATTGATCACAGATGCCTCTTAATACATTAATCTAAATTCTATTGGCACCTGAATCCTATTACTTTTAATATAGTAAAATGAGTAGTAGGAAATACTCTGAGCTCAAAGGTGGGACAGCCCTAGCTAGTTTTCTGCTGGGAGATAGGCATCTACTTTGGTATTCCACTCCTATCTGGGAATATAGTTTTAGGTCTGTACTATCACCACCTTCATCAGCAGTATTTCATGGTCAATTTGCATAGCACTTGATTTAGCATCTAACTACTCAAGTGCTGCTCTGTAACGAGGCTTAATGTGCTCAAAGTCTAAAAAGCTGTACACAGAATTTTCCCCCACTGCATTCATCTTTCTAAATTACAGAGTTAAAAGAAAAATTAAAAGCAGTAGTAAATAAGTGCAAAAAAAGAGAATTTTTTAAAAATATATAAATTGCTTTCCAGCAGTTTACAGCTTTCAAAGAGCAGTTTAAAGCCATTATATTAGATGATGGATCAGAGATTGTGATCTATTTTGACATTCTCAAGTAGAAACTTTATTTGTCATTATATTTTTTACACAGGAAATACTAATTTATTACCCTGATTTGGCAACTACATCGTGTCCCACTAACCTTTCTAAATGCTTATTGTATTAGTATGATTCTTTAAGTTTTCTATCTGACTTGAAATACAGATGCTTTTTTCTACTAAATAAACAAGCTTTCTAGTTTCTGAAATCTATCCCTACATATTTATAGTCTGTGACCATATCATGTCCTGACCCTCCTTCGGATGAACTAAGCAGAGGTTCTTAAGTTTTCATTATTAAGCAGGTGTTCCTGAATATCATCCACAGTTACAGAACACTTTTCTGAAAACTCCAATCATTTATCGTGATTTCAGACTGATTACCCTGCATGCTACAGACAGAATCCAGAGTTCCTTTTCTCTCTATTGGGAAAGCTGACTCCCTTCTCACCTGCTATATCACACTGGGTATTTAGGTACAGTTAGTTATCTAAGAAAAACGACTACAATTTACTTAGTAAATTAAATTTTCTTTGAAGTAGAACTGTATCCCAGAAGCACAAGCAATCTCTACTGCCCTCCCCACTTTGTTATGAAAGACAAACACTACTACCTGGGAGCAACATAACACAGGCTCCTCAACTGACTTCTGCAGGCATCAGTCTTAGAGAAACAATTTTAAATAAGCAAATGCACCCACTGTGAGGCAGCACTGATAAAGAGAATAAAGGAGGAGAAGCCAGAAGACTCATCCAAAACATTCCCACGGTACGACAGTTTCCAGGAAATACCACATAAAGCAGTGGGAAGAAAGTGAAGATTCTATCATCAATGAAAAATCCTGTACTATACCTGGATCCTATAAAATGTCTGAAGTCCTATTAGAAGACTGACACAGCTGCATAGATGCTAGTCTCCAATAAAAACAATAATACTTACTGCCATACAGTGTAAAAAACATTGGCAACATACAAAACAACCCAAAACTTAAGACCTTAATCTGATTAAAAGGACACGAAAAAAAATTAATAAGCAATTCTATTTTACCAGATATACCTTAAACTACTTTGTCCTGACATTTTCTTTTTTTTCTATGAAAACTATGTGTAAGGTGATCTGGTTTTATGGAAACGATTGCTTAAATGCATCATTTCCAAAAATAACCATTGCAAGGGTCAAGAATATACAAAGGAGACACTTTAATGGAGCAATAGACTGAAAATTCATAAATGCCAAGATCAGCTTACAAGAGACAAAACGAGTCATAAATGTCTGTTATCTGTCTGGAGAACACGACAGCTCAACTACATCCTAATGTGCAGTTAAACACCAACAAAAAGAGAAGGGCAGGAAATGCACTACAGAAACAAGCTGTAGAGCAAGGCTGATGTATTAGACAAGTGGGTTACAGGCAATGAGATGAAATTCAATATTGACAACAAGTCACGTGGAATAGCAATAAATGGCACAGAGACACCCTGAGGAATACCAAACTGGAAAACCAGTCCAGAAGTGCTTTGGTTGGTGGAAAAAGTTTTTTTAAAATTATATGAGACAGACAGTTGCTCTACTTTCTGAGGATTCTTTCAGTCCTTCCACATGTGCTCTTTTGATATTGAACCTTGTGTGTGTGTGTGTCCACAAAAACCTGGTACATGGAAGGGAGCCTTAAGAGTTTCCAAAGGCAAGGGCCAGAACCGCACCAGCTTGGGCATTTTTGACAGTTTCTTAGGGAATGAACGAACCATCATGTGGTCACATGGCCATGCTGGTCAAGTGGGGATTAGAAGTTTAACAACTTGAGCATCTATTGTAGCAGCAGCTTCCAGTAGGTAATGTTGGTAAACCTTAATGAGGCACAAGAAAACTTCTGCAGCTCAGGAGAGTCAGGAAGTGCTATTGGTTTGTCTTGGAGACCAAGCAGTTCCTGGAAGAAACTCAAATAGTGGCAAGAGGTGACCACTTAAGAGGCCAGTGGATGATCCCAAGTAAACAAAGGTATAGTTTAAAAGATATTGCAGCTTTCTGAGTGTATCAAAGAGTAGGTGATATTTTTTTCTCTTTTTTGTCATGACAAACTACTTTCAGGGAGAATATTGACATAATTAATTTTGACCTATATAGAAATAACTGTTGCTAATGCTATTTTGGGAAAGACCAGAAAAAGCAGATCCTCAAAAGGATTCAGGGACGTCTTGCTTGGTGGTGTGGTATTAACAAGTCGTCAAGTCTCAGTACTAAATTTGGCCTCTGTATTACATTTTCTGAGCTTCCATGACAGATGGCACAAGGTTATCAGCCTTTGTTTTGAAACCAGAATGCTCCTATCCATTTTGTAAGGAATAAAACAGAGGAACACTGCCAATGGATCAGAAGGATTTCTCCTAAATTTTAACTGGAAAAACTTGTAGAGCGTTCCTGAAATCATCTACAGAACTATGCAATCTTCACTTGCATTAAATTTGGAAAGACATATTAGAAACAGCATTAAAAGAAGCATCCTTCCTCAAGGGAAGAATGCTTCCACTGGGACCCCTCTGCTACACAGCCATTACATGATAAGCAAAATGTGAATTACGTGGTTATACCAATAAACAAGAACGAGGCACTTCATTTCAATTGCTCATGGGAAGCATAACATGAGGAGGTTGATGTTTTCCTTGCATTTTCATCTTTCGTGGATCTGTCAAAATAATTCAAAATTGAACTGTACTTGAAATGCTTCACAGTATGATTATGCTTGACGTTCAGCAAAGAGCAGTATGTTAAAATTTGTTTGAACTCTCTCCCAGGGAGAGGAGTGATGGACACATTCTTCACTCAGACTAACATGCCCATCTTCTCAAAAAAAGTAAAAAAATAAGGGAGTTCAAGAGCCTACATGCTTCACTGAAAATTTTAAAAAGTAATTGTTATTCATCAGGAGAAACTTAAGTTCCTCCTTTGATTTGGAATACAGATAAAAGCACTGGCCCCAGTAGAGGTTCTAGGAAAAAGCACCAAATTCTTCTCAAAAGATACTGTATAGCTGCTGTGCCCATAAAGATTTCAATTTCTCCTGTTTAACAAAACAATTTCTCTCCTTGAGTTACTATAAATCCCAGAAAGGCTGTGGACACAAAGTTTACCAGGACTCTGAGCTGGGTATAAACTAGAAGTCTTAAACTGCACAACATGATACCATGTCAGCTCCCAAACATGGATGCACACATCATTCTAAAAGACAAGGTCATGTTTTCTAAAAACATAAGTTTCTGTTGAGCTAAGGTCTTCAAAGTAAAGGAAATATCCTGCCCATTCTTAATCATAATTGAGAGTGCTCTTGATGTTGTGGACCAAAATAGAAGAACAGGAAGAAGACGGTTTTCACTTTAGATTCAGTGGCTCTGTCAGACAGTAATTTAGTTAATAATTGTATTAACTGAAACATGTGCAGCAGCTTTGGCAGCAAAACAGAAATGCTATACTACAGGAGCCATCCTAGAGCCGTTCAGTAAGTTGACAGCTGGTAAAAGACAGACTGGACTGTATTTGACTTTTAAAACACTTTGTCAATCAATATAAACCTCAACTGTGAGGGCAACTATCACAATATAAAATAAATTAGGAAAGTTATATAACAGCCCTAAAGAGTCCTACCTTTTTCACAGGCTTCCATGCACCTGGCTTCATACAGCAAGACCTTGTTAGTCCACCTGAGTTATAAGCTGAAGACAACGGATTAAGAGGGGATCCAGTGTCTGCCTTGTCTGAAGATTCAGACTCTTGGGCACAGTGCAGACAGAAAGCCCCTGTAGTAGCAGCAGCAGAACTCCAAAAGCAAAAAATTCTGTGTCTCCTTCTTTGTTTACCAGATTTCTGACTCATTCTGGAAACAGTAATTTTCTTGAGATACACTGCTACAGAAATACGAAGAAATTATGTTACCAACTCTGAGCAAGACAGAGCTGCGAGAGAACAGGAGAGAGAAAGTGGAACCTAAACGCCTCTGGCAGGAAGCAGTGCCTGCAGGTAGCTGGAGCACCGGTTCAGTTCTTATCACCACTGAGTGCTGCAGGTGATTAGCTGAGGTAACAAACTGCACATGCCAGCACTGCAGTCACACACACGGAAGGAAGCAGCACATCCCCATCGCTGCACAGGCCTGGCCTCAGGAGAGGGGACCATTGCCTACAGCAGGGAACCAGCAGGATGCTAACAAAGTCTACATGGCATTACACGAGTCATGGCAGATATTTTTAAAATTTATTACTACTATTATGATTTTAAAACTGCCTGTCTCTAAAATGTCAAGCAAATTTCAGTCTTGAGAAGTTTTCATCTCTACTGTACACAGAAAATGTTTACAAAATGAACCAAACGTTCCAGATAAAGTCCTTTAATGCTTTGGTTAAACTACCAAGAATTTCCTACTTTCTAGCCTATTGATTGGAACACATATTAACGCATTCCTCTTACAGAATAAATTCATACCATTTTCATCTCTGCTACAATGCCATCTTACAGAAAATGCAAGCAGTGGCAGAACTAATTTGCAAAATAAACTCACGCTTTTATAAATATGTGATTTTACATAGCTAAAAATCAAGAATAAGAAGGAAACTTAGTACAGTAAAACCTATGTTTCAGTTTCAGGTGCTTTGTTATAGAGAAAATCATCCGAAGCACATACTATTTAAAGCTACTTTCTCCTGCATTCATCACAATATTAGCAGCAATAATATATAAATACTTCAATATATATCAAAATACAGGAAGGTTGATAAATATTGCCCTAAGAAATTAGATTTTCAAGAAGTACAACAAAAGAGGGATTAGGGTAGAGACCTGACTTTTTTTAATCATTATCTTTTTAACACACCTTGCAACACCTCTATGTGGTTGTGTGATTAGACGTAGCATTTTGTCCATGATAGCATTTTGTCCATAATATTCCAGTGACTCTGAGAGCAATAGCCTAGGATTAATGACACAGTAAAACTTTTATCAAGATCTTAGAAGGAAGATACACAAATTCGATAAATGACTGAGCTCAAATAACTCATAAAAGCAGTTGATAAGCTCTGAAATTTAAGTTTTTGAAAGGGTTAAGTGGATTTAGGATGAATTTTCTGCCCTGCTCCTTCTCATCTTTCCTAAAACATGTCCTAGAAATTAGAAGCAAAAATTAGTACAGCATATTCAAGGAGCTAAACATTTTTTTAGTATCAAATGCTGCAAGTGCATCATGCTCAGTTACATGCTAAGAACAGCCTCAGTGCATTGCTGTTAAAACCAGTTTAATGACATGTGGCATTCAGACAAATCAGTTTCTGGATTTGTAGCACAGCACAGGCCAAATACCAACAGTTAAAATACCTTCTGAGACATGATAGCTGGATTGACTGGCAAGAATAGGGGCTTCTCAGAGCTCTGGAAAGACTTCAAGGAAAAGTAGTGCTCTGGATACAGCTATCTTCCTTGATGCAAGATGCATACCTCTTGTTAGGACAGCACTTTAAATTACCCAGTATTTCTCATTTGCATAATGGTATATTTCCTAAGATCATGGCACAGTTATTCACCCTTGTGACAGTATAAATTTGTTGTGTGCTTGGTTTTATCATTTACCTTCCATTTCATACCACAGATTTGGCTTTTCTTAAAGAAATTAATAAATTTGCTGATAAAAATTCATATATCAGCTCCTAATCAAATTCCTTAATTCTTCCAATTCAGTGACTAACACCATATCACAGAGAATAAGAAGGAAGAAACAATAAAGGCCTCGAATTCCTGAGCAAATTAAATCTGCTTCCAGGACTCATAAAGAAGTCTGGTGTGGTTAGCTGGGCACCATGCATTTGGGCCCATGTGAATTCTTCTGGGCATAAACCAAGGGATAACCACAGTAAAAAGCAGTGCTACCATAACCATCATCAACTTCAGCCTTGCTTCTTTAGGATACAAACTACTCAAAAAATACCCTACCTCAAAATCCAAAGTCCTCTTACCACCTTGCTGGGGTGACGGTGACCCAAGCAGGTCCCAGAGAAGTACAGGCGTGTGCTGCCCCTTCTCCAGGAGTCATTTCCCTTTCACTGGAGATGGAGGGAACAAAGCAAGTACGACCATTTCACGCCATCCAAGAAAGCCAAGCAAATGAAGGGATGGCTAAAACTGGGGGCTTTGTAGCAGATTCACAGGGGAAGCAGGATACAACTACTTTAAAAACCGTCAAACTGATTTTGTATCTGTTAAAAATCATGATGTCACAACAATAAGACTAAATAAAGCCCACGACCATAAGTAAAATTTCTACAGGCCAGGTTAGAGAAGTACATCACATTTAATTACTTATTTGGACTCTGCAAATGTGATTACATTCAAATGATGGGGATGTATCTCAAACGAACAAATAAAAGGCATCAAAAATGTTCAGAATACTACAACACAGAACACAAACTGAAGAGAACTGAAAAACAAAATTGCACCACAATGAACAATCTCCAAATGCCTTTTTCTCTCCTGAGGCTAGAACAGCTGCCATGGGTAGATAAGGTACAAGCACAGTACAGCATCTTTCCAGAGGAATTGGCTTCAACAATCTCTTATGTTTTTAATGCATTACTTCTGAATCTGCTCATTAAGGTTTTTTTAACAACCACTTCAAAATATTTCATGTTTTTTCCCCTCCTTCTGAGGGGAAACAGGAACATGTATAAGCAGTTCTTTTTAATGAAGAACTGTCAGAGCTATGAAAAAATTTGGCAGGCTGGCCGAGAGGTAAGCAATCTTTTTCATAGCAGAAAAATAGAACAAACACTGGGATATTCATGGAATCACAGCTTTGGTTTGAAGGCATCTCAGGAACTTTACCTGGTCCAACCCTCACTCAAAGCAGAGGCTATTCCATAATTTATTTATCAGCAGATTTCTAGGCCTGACTAGTCAGTCTGATTGCGAGCTTCAAACATTCCAAAATTACTTCTTCAAGCTTTAAACAAATAAGACCAACTATAATTTTTATTCAAAAGGTTAACCCTGTATATTTTCACTTTAAAAAAATAACACTATTTAAAAGCTATTATGTCTACCTAATGCATCACTTGGATTTGTATAATGACCCATTAGAGAAACTACAGGATCCATCTTCCACATCATGTACAAGATGCAACAAGAAAGTGAAAAATCCCCTCTAAGCTCTCCTATTCATTGTTTACTCCAAATTCGTAAGCAAAAAACCAGGTAACAATAAGCAGACTTCAGAGGAAGTGCCAGTTTACCATCTTTGAAACAACTTCTAACAGATAGAAATTATCCTAATAAAATTACAGTGTCTGAGGGTAACAAATTTTTCCTTCTTTTATAAGTTTTTGTAATATTTCAGGTTAAATCATTCAAGACATCTTGACTAACGATGAATTTCCCTTGACAGTAAGCAAAACAAACCTAATCTCCCATGTTTAAATAATTCTGACATTTCAGCACTGTTCCATAGGTCTTAGTCCTATTTTCCAAAGAGATACTAGTTTTCTAATGCAAATAAGTTTAAACTTCTCTCAGTGTCAACCTTAAGAACTCATCCAAAAGCCACACACTTAAAATTTAGCTTGCTTGCTTTTACCTGACTTTGAATGATGATTAATACAAACATCACATAAAGCAGATGGACAGTGAAGTTGAAAAATGTCATGTTTTTCTTACAGACTGCATTATTGAATACACACCCTGCATGTATGGGAGACATTCCTTCATCTCATTATGTATTATTAGTAGCCGAAAAACCTAGAAAGCTGTTACAGAACTGAATTTGTTGTGTTAGCTAGAGTTAAGGTTTTAATAATTTAATTCTTTAGATAAAATTCCTTAACCATTAAATACATAGTCTATTTGATATGACATCTTACTAGAGCTATGGAATTGATAATTCTTAACTACATTATTGCCCTCCAGAGCTACACAGCAGAATGCAAACTACATTTTTCAATATTTCACTGTTTCATTAGAACATCTCATATTTAAAATTGCTGGAGGCTCATCACTTGCAAAATAACTTAAATAAAAATCAGACCTCATTTAGTGTTTCCATTTTCATGCTTTAATACTAGAAATTATGCAGAGCTCTTTAAATTATGAAAATGAAAGCAGACAGAAAACGCCATTCATAAATAAGAGATTATATGAAATCATGCATATATAAACAATTGCTCTTTCTGACTAGCAAGTAACCAGAAAACATGCAGACACAATCACTTTAACAAGTGGCATATTACCTGGGTGGAGCTGGCAGCAACAGAAATGCAGTCAATGAAACCATGTCTCCGAGTGAAAAATGCCACTATCTGCTGCCACCGGGAAGGCTCAGTCCGTAACTCATCTGTTGAGCCTTTCTTTGCCCACTGCTTCTGTTTGGGGCCTACAGAGCTGTGGCTGGAGCCAGTGTTGCCTCGACTGGCGCGAGAATAGAGGAGTGTGTTATTTCCGAAAATGTAATTCATCTCTGCAGCTCTGCAGGTGGTTGCCAGGCAGTCTTAATTCCCTACCAGCTGCTGAGTGGTGAATGAGCAGGGGGGAAAAAAAAAATGCAGATAGAATTACAGCAGCATCGTTTACAAACCAGGAAAACAAAATTCTTGCTAGCTGATGCTATTTTTCTTCCACGGCTTTCCACCCCTTACATCCCCTTTCTACCTGTGATTACAGGGATGAGTATAATCTTGACAAATTTAAAATTAAAAAAAAAAAAAAAAGCAGCAAGCAAAGGTTTTCCTTATTTTTCCTTTCCGGAATGCACAGGATGAAAACCTTGCTTTCTCTTCCTAGCTGCCAACAGATACTTAAGGGAAGCTGGGTAGCAGGTACAGTACAACGTTACAAATTCACAGCTATGAGGATGGTGGTGGATGATAACAGCTACTGGGTGGAGAAAGCACAGATCAAAAATAACCAAGTTTCAATCACTGCCTGTGGAAATATCCAATAGCATCTTTTCACTTCCTTGCTTGCATAAATTATGAACCTGAAGCAAACAAAACGGGGAATATAGAGCAGAACTGCACTTGTTCACTGATTCTGTCTTTATGAAAACATTCCACAGAGGAAAATTACTTTAACACCATGTTCAAAACAAATATTTAAAAAACAACTGTTTGCTGGTTTCTTCTTGTTTTTCCCCATTCTTTTGTGCATAAAACAACTATAATGGGAGTGAATCACAGTGCCACAGAATAGTCATTTTGTGTTGTGTATCAGAGGATGTCTAGTGAGGTTGTTCTGCTGTGGTTTGGGGATTTTTTAATCATCAAGAGGATCAGAGAGACTAAGATTAAACACTACAAGTCCACACTCTGTTGTTCTTGTTCTGTGAATAACATGTCACGTTCATAACACCTATGCCCAAATTTCTGTGACTACTGTAAGCATATTATGAAAATAATAAACACATATCTTTGTGACTCAACATTACTTCTCAAAAGTACAAGAATAATCAAAACCAAAAAATTCCTACTATTCACTAATGACTTTTCAGTAAGATTATTTTAATCTCCCATGCACATGACAAGTATTACTGTTACAGGTTTTCTCTGCTCTCTTCATAGCAAAAAAGAATTCAGAATAATTATCTGAAAGATTGCATGGAACTCAAGTTATCTTAGAGAACTCACCATTCAAATTTTTATGGCTGACTATCTTCAAAAAAATCCTCCAGCTCGCATCAGAGGGATTATTTAGGAAATCAGTTAAATGTCAAGCTTTCAGTATCAGCTTGTCTCTGGAAAGCCAAAAGTTATCAAAACCATTTGTGGCATATTTCCACAGTCATAATCATAGCACCAGGGCAAACATTTTTAAAAAGGACAAAAGTCTCCATATGATAAACAAAGGCAGAAAAATTCCTTACAGATACATAATTCTAAAAATCCACTGATTCATGATGTGCATTTTAGTGGGGTTACCAAATTCCCCCACGTATTCTTTGGGGTGCAACACAATCTGCTGTTTAACAAATTCTTACTGACAGCAATCCTATTCTGAGTAACAGTTTTTTTCCTGCTGGCTTCTATTACAAGCAGAAATAAGAAGTACATTAATTGAAATCTGTCATAGTGAGATCAATGCACCATTTACTTCTAGTCACTAGTACAGCTCAATAACACACCACATGCCAATATTCTGAGCACACCTTTCAGACAGACTTTATTAATATTTATAAAATACAATGGTTTATCACTGTAAGTCATATGAAATTCAGTCTGACTTGTGCTGTGTCCTTAAAGCTATGAACATAAGATAAATAATGGAGGTTGAGAAATGCCTGAGACACAGTAGATACAATGATCCTTTCAAATGGACAAGCTTTTTATAACGGGAATTTTGTCACAGGAAGACTGCAGCCCTTCCTGAGCCCTACCTTTTTCCAGACACAAAAAATATACCTAGCCTGAAAAATGCTATGAATTTATTACCGGAGAAATTGATTCATCCCTGGCTATAATTGAAGGTGTTTGGAACAAGGTACAAATGTCATGCTTTTGAGTTACAAGTCTTTTTATAAAGAGCCAAGGTGAAAATACTTTTTATCTTTTTCTACATATGGCCTTGAATGTCAACACTGCTATACAGCTTATTAAATATTTTAGGGCACAAGAATTCGTCTAACGTTCAAAAGAAGTTCTTTAAGAATTCATTTCTCTCTCTGTTTTTCCCCATAGGCTCCAAACAGAGAGTCACATGGAAGAGTATTGTTTTAAATTCTGGAAGAAAACACCACAATACATGGACAAGCAATCTATCAAGTACCTGGGTTTTTTACTGTTACATCAGTCTGAAGATAAGAGAGGTTTGCTGTGTTTTAAGGCACTTTTTTTCAAGGATGATTCCCACACAGCCAACAATCCACTATAGCATCAATGACAAAGTCATTTTAGAAATCAGCACTTCAGGAAAGCATCATATGGACAAAAAGCTTCCTGAAAGTGAAGCAATGATGATTTAACTTCAATTGAGAGAGAAATCCAGAAAAGTACTTAAGGAAGAGGTTATGCAATCCCTGGTGATGCAAGCCAGCAATCTGTGTCACCTACACTCCATATGGATGTAAGGATATCGAGCAAGATTTGCTGACGCCTAAGCAGATACAGTTGCAGTTATTTGTAGAAGGAGCCGGTACTGTGGTGATGAGACAAACCCTGATTTTTACATGTTACAAAGCAACCTGAAAATAAAGGCAAGGCATAGCTCTAGAGGTGGCACAAAATCAGGATAGCACAAAGGAGTCCAGATTAGAAGAACGGTCACTTACACAGTTGAGAAATCAGTGGGAGGCAGTAAAAACAAGGGCTCATTTCAGTCAAAGAGCATTTCAACAGAGGGTCAAGCATGCACAAGTAGAAACTGGAAAAAGTTCTACTTGCAAAGAAAAGGCAATATCCAGAGAAAGGAAAATCATCAACACAAATGTTGCAGCTGGAATGGCATCTGTGAATGCCTCCAGAGTCAGGGAGGCTCATTGGAAAACTGCAGGAAGGCCTAAAAGGAGTGGAGAGCTTTCACCACCTCTTTTTCATATTCTGGATATTGAACTGATGGGGATAAAATTAAAAACAAAGCAAACAAAAAACATCACATACTAAAACAAACCAAAAAACACTATTTACTGTTAGGCAAGAATTGAGCATTTGCAGATTTGAAAAGATTTCCGCCCCGAAATAAAACAGCACATAATTAAGATTTCTACATCAGTACACCTATCTGTCTACAGGTTAAGAAATTTACTGCAACATTCATCTGCATTTGTTGTGCCTGCAGAGTAACATTACTTGTTCTGTGGCCAATTAACAAGATATAGTAATCACAGTGGTTACTAAATGTAAAAATCACTATCAAATACATGGCCTAGAATTCCTCTGACTTTGTATCCAAGCAAATGGGTATTACCAGCTTGCTGAGACAAGTAAAAGCATAACATAATGCTCTATTTTAATCTCTCAGATAAATGTTTTCTGGGCATAACTTTACAAGCAGAATGCACACCTAAAAATTAAAAAGGCACAGCAACAAAAATTGTTTGTGAACAGAAACAGCAGTTATATTTCAATTACCCTTTCTAAACAAAAAACAACAATCCCCCTGAAGCATTTGAAAAGTGTCTTATATTAGTTTTACTACCATTCTGCTAAACAGAGTATTGACTAAAATAAGTACAGACCCTAAAGGAAAAAAACTTGACTGAATTAACAGAGAAAATTCAAGAATCACCTAAAACAATGGCAGGGACTTATTTTTTTTTCACTATCACTTAGGTCTTGACCAAAAAAATAAGAGACAAAAGAAACACGCAGAACTTAGATACTCAAACATAAGACTATGCAACTTAAACTCTTCAGACATGAGAACAAAAACAATACTGAAAACATAGATACAAACTCATGTTTATTTCTTACATTTTTCAGAATTCTAGATTTAATGAACTTTTACTGGCATAACAAGTCTAAGTCTCATTAACAAGTTTATGCAATATTTTAAGCCAAAGCCCAGCAGTTCAGGAGTCAAATACTGCGGAGAAAAAAAATTGTTAACCCTTTTAGCTAAGAGATGCTAGAAAGTCTATCTTAACTTTTAGTTCAGATAGGACTGAAGGATAGTTCTTGACCAAGTGTCATACACATAATCAAAAAAAAGTACATCTCTTACTGCTGAAACTAACTTATAAGTATACATCCCAGCACAATTATACTATAATGATCAATTTTAGTATAAATATTTAATATAAAAAATCATTACCTTATTACTCACAATACACCTCAGACAACCTACCAATCTGGGCAGATTGAACTGCCTGGTCTTCCGCACCCTGCTCATGAACCTCCTGCCCATCTTTTTGGCACGCCAGACTGATAAAAACATCTTGTGTTTAATGCAAGTTTCCTTAGGCTTGCTTCAGTCATCAAAATGAACCCAATTGCACTGAGAGCTCAAGGAAAATCTGGGGCGAAAACAGTGCAACCCGTTACTAGGATGACTTGATGTTGATTACTGCATCTTAGGTTCTTCTAATGTTTGGATTAATCCACAGTCCATCTGTTACAGTTTTTCTTTCTTGTCTCTGTTGACAAGAATTTATTGAGCATACCCATATGGAGAACTGGGCAGATTTGGTCAACTGCTTCTTACTATAAAACACAAACTGACACCTTTGTATAAATTTCCATATTCTTCAATTACAGGAAGTTTAAAAGCAGTAACCTACCAAGAACTTGGGCAATGCATTTTAATTAAAGACTGCATAACAGCTCCTCTCAAGTGTGACCACCAAAGTACAATACTAGTCTAAAAATAAGCATATCTGAGGGTATGTTCAAGTTTTTCTTTATAATTCCCAGTATTCTAGGTATGTTCCTAACACCAGAAGCACTGCCTTTCTGCTGAAGATGGTAAAGCCTTACAAAGTTCCCAATTTAGAAAAAAGTAACAGATTGCAACCTTCTCACAATCATAACCCATCTTGCAAATTACATGTCAACTGATCTTTGATTTCTAAATGGAAACAGTATTTTCATTTTCAGGATAACCTCACCTACCTGCTCAGACTGGAGCAGGACAAGACCTACTGGGGCAAAGAGGAAGTTAAAATTACTTTGACTGTTCGCTAACCTTGAACCTGCACGGTTCAAATCATAAAGACCATTACCCTTCCTGAGAGCAGAAAAACTCTCCCAATTTACAGAGAAGGCTGTTTTAACAGCAGCTTCACAAGCTCTAAAAGACTTCTGGGGAAACACTTGAGAGAACAGAGGGGATTGGAGGGAAGACCAGGAGATAAAAAAGAAGGGAACCTATTGAGATTATCAGCACAAGATTTGGGTTCACATGGAAAGGAGATTGTTGGCATTGAAGGAAGGATGTGTGAATATGCACATTTATATCACAGCTATTTCCATACAGATTAATGGGAAGGAGTTAAATAAAGCTGCTTGTTTGCAGTTGAAGAAACCGGGCAGAGTAGACAAGCAATGTATGCTGTAACACCTTGATTGGAATAGCCAGAAACTAAAAGGCTATCAGCAGTTGAAAGATTATTTCAAAGCCAGAGGCTGACAGTAGATCACTCTGTTTACAGGCTATAAAACAACTGTCACCTGCTAATCTATAGTTCTGAATACAAATTTTCATTGCTGAAATAACCATTCCCTAGTCATTCTCATAATTTTAGAGACTCAGCATTACTGACTGTAGTTTCATTGGTATCTCCTGAGTCAACTCTTTCCCAAACTGAGGGGTCAAACTAGTTCATTCTTCATTCCACAGTAGCTGCCCTCTGTCTCTGACCATTCTTGTTGTTCTTCTTTGAGTATCTAAATTTGCCTTCTTAATCAAGATAATGAATGGTGCAGATTTCTAAAGCGATAAGATAATGCAGTTTTATTCCCATTTGTGTCTCCGATTATTCCTTGTATTCCATTTGCCTTTTTGACTGTAAATTGAGTACTGAGATGATTATTCCATTAATCTGTTATAACCCTGAGCTCTTATTCCTCTGAGATGATGCAATGAGAACACAAGTTCTTCCGAGATCCTTCTGGTAACCTCCATCCATGATTACCAAACACCTTCCTTAACCTTTACTTTCCTTTTGTTGCTGGTTTGGTTTTGGCGGGGCATTTATGTTTGCTTGGTTTTTTTAACAACTAAATCCCCAATTTTTTTTTTCCTTATTTCATGGCAGTTTAAGTTTCTGCATAATCTTTTTTGCATCTATTGTGTGCATCTAAGAAAACCTAGAAACCTACATCAACAAGACAATCTTTAAGCACATGCTTTAAGGGATTTGTGCAGCAGAAATTCTCTTTGCAATGCTTTCTCATCTCTAATTTCTCCACATGCTCATTGATTCTGCTCTTTAGAACAGTTTCACCATGTTTCACCAGTACAGAAATGAGAGTGAGTTCCAATTTCTCCTCTCCCTTCTGGAATCTATTTTAAGAACAAGAACCACCTTGCCATATCTCATTCCTGTGATACCACAGTCAGGATAAGTAGGCTGTTACACAGCACTGCAGCACAAATAGATAAGCAGTTTCAAATCAGGGTTAATTTAAAACCATTAAGCTTAAATACCATTAGGTCCTAGAAACACTTTTCCAAAGACGACTAAACATGTGAAAAAAAGCAGGCATACACCGAGTGGGCACAAGATGTTTATTTCACAGAGTAAAACTACAGTGCATGTAGTCAGCAAAACTGCTGTGCTAGGATTACAAAGCCTGTCTCGGCAAAGGTTTGGGTACCACCATGACTATTAGACATTTTTTTGAAACTATGTGTCCACCTCACAAAGTACAGGATATGGGGCACAAAAACACAAGCTACTGCTTCTAAGCAAGAGAAGAAAGGCTGAAAGACATACGTCTCACCCTACAGGCACTCACAGCACTAGCTCAAATAAAATGCCCAACTAACCTACTGCCTCTCAGCAGTGAACACTGTAGGTGTACAGTGACCCTTCCCTGCTCAATACACCACCACAAGCTCCAACAGAGCTTCACAGAGCCAAAGAATGTAAACTCTGTCTTACTATTTTTATTCTAATAAAAGACTACTTGCACTCTAATGCAAACTGAGCCTGAATATTTTCTCCCAGATCTGACACTGCAAGGTGTAAGCAGAGATAAAGCACAGGGGCACTGACACTGGGCACGGCTACTGCTTCAAAGGTATTCACTAAGTGCGTCACTTGGGAAAAAAGATTCCTTTACTTAAAATTTGGGGGTAAAACTTCCATCTTTTATTCAATTGGGAACAGTATTTCACCTCAGTTTGAAGCATTTCATTGTTCAGAGACAAGAAAATAGTAACTCATTTGCATTTAATGTCATAATATTATGAAGTCATAGTTTTATTCACTGAGGTAAGTTTACATAACCACAAAAGAGTCCTCCAATTGCTTTAAATGGGCAAACAACATTAATCCACATGTTCCCTTCGGTAAAGGGAAGTAGGGATTTTCACAGCATCACCTGAAGCACAAGGGCTCTAGCAGAATACAACAGCCCCAGCCAGAATGACAGGTCTGTGCAGGAGATCAAACAGGCAGCCAGCAATGGGAAGGCAATCCCTGCACTGCCTGACCGGCTCAGCACTGTCTGTCCCCAGCACCCCTTGAACAGGGATGACCATTGCTGTGAACATGTGAGGACAGGGAAGTGGCCAACTGTGTGAAAGTGGCCAACATGAAATACGGACATGAGTCCATGATTATGGAACTACAAGTTAAAGACTTCCCCCACCAACCCCAACCTACTTCTCACAATTCCTAGAGTGTGCTGCTACTCCGCTGATGATTGCACAAGGCTGTTCTAGAGACACCAAATATTCAACCAGTAGAATGTCTTTAGCTCCTTGCAGATGTACCATTCAGTCAATAATTAACATTTTCATACATAGCATGAAAAAGCAATTTTAGGCTCCTTAGACTAACAAAGCCAGTACAACGTTCCAACTAAAACATTTCTGTTCAGCTGCCCATATCTGTGACACATGTAATGAACAAACCAAGTGCAGGCATTTTCCTCACGCCCTTTGAAGACTGGTGCTATGGTGAAAATCTCCAGAGGTAGATCATTGAAAAAGATTTGATTAAAGAAAGAAGAACTGCAGAGACTTTTCTCAATCAGTAAGTCTAGCTTCCTGTTACCGCATGCAGCCACATGATAAAATCATTTATAAACTTATCAAATACTTTGAAAAGTTTTTAAGAACTTGTGCAAATTTCAAACGGGAATTATGGCTATCATGGAAATGCACTGAATATTGCAATACTAAGAATTTATTTCAGAGCAAGATACAGATTTATCATACTAGTCATATTTTTCCAGTACAAGATATGTTTAGTAGCTTACAAATTATTAAATGTCTCCTTTAGAGCTTCTGTCTTAACAGTGAAATAACAGCCCCAAATACCAACACACAATACACAAACATAATACAGAAATATATGGAAGCCCCAATCGAGTTCTACACTTAAATACTGAATTGTCATGCTACATCATATATATATGACAAATATCTGTCATACACAGGTTGCTCTAAATAAAGAATACAGTTTGGGTTTTTTTGGTCTTATTGCACCATGACCCACTATTTTATAGCCTTGTAATAATCTGTCATTCAAAGTTTTTTTCCTTGATAGAAAACTTCAGCTTCCACTCCACAGTTCAAAAACTTGCTTGGTACCATATCATATCTGTGACAGATTTCACTTGACTGGAGATGTTTAATAAAACAAAATTT
Organism: Struthidea cinerea; assembly: GCA_013397865.1. Classification (NCBI taxonomy): domain Eukaryota; kingdom Metazoa; phylum Chordata; class Aves; order Passeriformes; family Corcoracidae; genus Struthidea; species Struthidea cinerea. Next base: position 675,437 of record VZTI01000221.1, read on the forward strand.
TAACCCCAAACCCGTCACTCCAAAGGGGCTGTGATCTCACTGTGCTACAGCGCTGAATTCAGTGTTATATTGAAGCAAACCCTGTTGTAGCATCGCCATCTCGTGGCAAAACTGCAGAGCAGATCATTTCAGAACTGGGGACCTCGCATTGGAACCACACGTTTCCAGGTGGAATTTGGAAACCCCATACTGAAGAAAGTCTGGTACTAGCTGCCTACCTACCTGAAAATATTCTTCAAAACCTTTGGGACAGAATATCTGCGAAGGATTTGAAGTCTGACCATTTTCACTATCTCTTCATGATTCTCTACCATTAAATATTTTTTTAAAAGCTGTTTTACAGCATTAGCATTCCATTTCACACAGTACTAGAGACCAGAGAACACAAAATCTCCTGGGCCAAGTTTGCTTCTTTGTTACTTGAGACACAGGAAGTAAACATTTCTTCTTAAACTGAAAGCGCCACTCTAACAAGACCAAACCTGTAAGTCTTACTTAAAGTTTAAATCAGCACAGCTAGTATCTCTTATTTCATTCTTATTGCAAACATGCAATATTTTAACCCAATCTGAAACTGAGGCAGCCCATTCTCCTGTCAAGAAGATAAACTGCCTTCAATTACTACAGTACTTAACATTTGATAAATAGCAATCACATACTCATCATCTAAAAATTTGGGATACACATTTGTATTTTTGGTCATCAAAAACTGCTCTTTGAAATATTATCCACCTGTCCAAGCAAGTTATAAAAGCTGTTTTAAGTACTAGAGTATTTGAAAGCTTCTCTCAAGAACAAAATACAAACTAATTAGAACCAGGCATCTCTCTTCTCTTCTGTTCTTCCATATTATTCCTCCATATTGCAGAGAGCTTGCTACAACAGAAGGTATTCCTCAAAATCGAATTCTACTGCCCTCAGCAGCACTGCTTAAAAAGCAACATACAATGATAAAACCACTGACTTCTTCAAACTACTAACTCTGTATCTGAAATTTTAAGTGCATTTAACATTTATATTTAAAACAAAAACCAAACTCCTCTTATTATTTTATTAAAGCAATAAACACATCATTCTCTATTACATTTAGTGTCCTTAAGCAATGAACTATTGAAGAAAGCTGATCAAGATCTTGTATATGAGCCAAGACCTGGTCCTTGCATAGTGCACCAAGCCAACCTACCAAATAAATCACACAAAGCACTCTTAAATCAGAGCTGTTGTTGCTAAATTGATGAGCATGAGCTGTGCCAAAACTATGAACACCTTGCAGATCATCAGGCCAAAAGCAGAGTAGACCAGCTATGCTAATAATACAATAGCAATCTTGGGTTTTTTCTTCAGGAGAGAAGCAAGCCAGCAGTCAATTAGCATCAGAATTCAAAATTACACAAAACACTTGTAAACAACTGAAACCTGGAGCACCCACCCCAGTTTTCAGATGAACAAAGCTTTGAACAATTTCAATTTACCGTACATTGCTTTGAAATTAATACAGGGGAGTTACCTGAAAATAATCAGATATATGCTAAAAATGGTAATAAAAACTGAGTGATATTTCCCTTCTGAATGATAATTTTCTTCCTTACTGAGTGATGATTTTCCAGCATTTACCAATTTGAGAATAATAGCAATCCTCCCCAGAGACCTAAGACACATAGTACTTTGAAAAGGCATCACCATATTTTGTAACTATACTTAATTCTTAATTCTGCTTAATTCTGTTCTGAGAAGGGGTAATTTCTTCCAGAGTTTTACAGCTCCCCTCTTTGCCTTTTTGATTCCTTTATGCTTTCTAAAGGCAAGACTAACTTCTCTAGGAATTAGAAAAAGCTTGTGAATAAACAGAGTTGACCTTAAGTCCCCAGAGGAAGAGGATTTTTTTTTTTAATTTCTAATAGTTGCACATAAAATGTGTTTCATTACTTTCCAAATATCAATAAATTTGGAGAATTAGACTCACGAAAGTGCATTAGTGTGTGTCGAACCTCATAAACAAGAAAAGTTTGACGTCCTAGCCATTCCCAAAAATGAAAGCTTTGTCACATTAGAATTCTCAGAAGGCTCTTCAGAGGGCAATATAGCCCACTTCAAAAAGGTTATTCATTAGGGCTGAAAGAATTCAGTTTGTCTAGCTGAAGACTGTGGAAAAATACTGAGAGTTCATTATGGAGATATAAGTAAAAATAACTGGTTCAATATCATCATATACATTTGAAAAATTTTAGAAAAGCTGGAAAACAACTACTAAATGCACTCACACACTACAGTTGCTTCTTCTACAAAATCCTTACAAGTCAATGATAAAGAGCTGATGCATTCAAAAATTTTTTCTTCATAATTAAAAAAATGCAACTATAACTAGGTTCAAAACATTTTTTTCTTAAAATATCATAGAATGGTCTGGGTTGGAAGGGGCCTTAAAGATCATCAAGTTCAAACTCCCTGCCATGGGCTTAAATACCCTCCACTACACCAGGTTCCTCAAAGCCCCATTCAACCTGGCCTTGAACATTTCCAGGGATGGGGCAGCCACCCCTTCTCTGGGCAACCTGTGCCAGTGCCTCATCACTCACAGGAAAGAATTTCTTACTAACATCTAATCTAAATCTACCCTCTTTCAGTTTAAAGCCATTCCCCATCTTGTCCTATCACTACATGACCTTGCAAAAATTCCCTCTCAGGCTTTCTTGTAACCCCTCTATGTACTGGAAGGGGCTCTAAGGTCTCCATGGAGCCTTCTGTTCTCCAGGTTGAACAGCCCCAACTCTCTCAGCCTGTCTTCACAGGAGAGGTGCTCCAGCCCTCTGATCATCTTTGTGCCCTCCTCTGGACCTGCTCCAAGAGGTCCATGTCCTTCTTATGTAGGGGACCCCATAGCTGGATGCAATACTGCAGGTGGGCTCTCACCAGAGCAGCGCAGAGGGGTAGAATCCCCTCCCTCCCCTGCTGCCCACTCTGCTTTGGATGCAGCCCAGAACATGCTTGGCTTTCAAGGCTATGAGTGCACGTGGCTGGGTCATGTCCAGCCTCTCATCCACCAGCACCCCCAAGTCCTTCTCCCCAGGGCTGCTCTCAATGTGACAGCATTTGTTCTTTGCAGTTACAAAGGTCACTACCACACACAAACAATTCATGCTAAAAGTATCAAGCTATAAACCTATCACAATGTAAGCCTATCCCACCACTCTAAAGCCAAAACATTCCCCAGTATCAAATAATTTCTCCACTTTTTCCTCAAAACCAGACATAAAGACTCAGAGGTGTTATAGAAAACAGCATTTAGTCTAACACACAAAAGCACATTTCATCAGAAAATGATTGAGCTACATCTATCTTCTAACAGAGTAAATAAAACTGCCTGTTATAACCCCCTCCCAAACCTCACACTCAGTTTGTCATCTTAATCTTTAAATTCGTCTGTAAGTTCTGGAGCAATCTTGAAAATAATGGTGCTGCATGCTGAAAAACTCCAGAGACATTTATTGCACTTGGCTTATTACATATTGCACATAGATCCCCAATTAAAATACTTACTAGAAACAAACTCAGAATCGACTCTACAGGATTCTGACCAAAAATCCAAAATGTAACATACAGCACAAACTACAGTGCCCCTCAAAAATACATCGAAAATCTTAAGTTACCTATAGTTGTTTTCTGGGCATTTTACCACCATGCATATCTAGTTAGAATGTGTAGAACTAAGTTAATGCTTCAATGTCTACACAGTAAATTTTACAAATGAGCAGTTCCAGAAAAAACAGAAAGAGGTGTTTCACGTACATTTTTTTTTGCCCCACAAAATTGAATGCCTGAAGAGCATACCAAAACAGTTCACTCTAACTTTACAAATGCTTACCTTTACTGGTGAAATATGAGAATGGGAAACAAATCCATGGACATTCTCAATCTGTGACAGATTCTTCTCTGACACATGAACCAGCTCTGGACCCGTCACCTCATTGGCAATGTGTGGAGAGCTGTGCTCCTGGGGGGGTGTATCTTCATCCTGATAGCGGTATTTCTGAAAAAAAAAAAATCATAGAAAAAGATCAGGCCACTACAGAAATGAGAAAAGATTATCCAGCAAACCTAAGTCAGACAGAAATAGTTATTCTTCTGACCTTGCTGACTTCAAGGTAATAAAATCTATAAATAAAAGTTTTAATTAGCATTTTTAGTTTCAAGACTGGTCCTATCCAAAAACGTTCCAGCCCTTTTAGTCCCACCTGGAATTACTACAAAGCTACCTAAACCCCAGCAGGGTTTACTGTGTCCATAAGAAGCATCCCAACATTTTCTAAGCACAATTCACTTTCACACACTACTACTATACTCCCAAGTACATACATAGTTATTCACAGTTTATAGCAAAAGCATGTCATGCTATTAAAGGTATAGAAAAACCTTCTAAACACATACTCATTTTAATCTTGGGAAAAAAGCTATTCCTGTTATTGAAGTACATTTAGGATAGAAGATATTTCCCTAGGGTTTCTTTTAAACAGAATTCTAAGATCTACATACTACATCTTAAGTCAAAAATAGACATTTTCCTGGTAATTCTTTTATATATCATAACCCAGTAAGATGACTGCAAGTAACCCATTTGTCTGCAAGCACTACACTACACCAAGGCAGTATCTGACAAACAGTGCATAACTTCTAACCCTCTCAAGACTCACATGCAATTTCTATTTCAGGTTACCACAAAGATCATCCCCTTCATCAAAAACTCCTACGATATTACAAAGTTAAGATCTACAGGATAAACTACAAAGAAACTGTTTGAAATGATCTATCAGTTACCAGCTCCTGTAATGCTTAACACATTCTTAACCCAATTGTAAAGTAGAAGCAATTCAAGTGTATTTTCTCTAAAAATACTCCTTAGCAGAGAAGCACAAGACCCACTTCTTCCAGAAGAAGAAATAACTCCAAAGAGGAAAGCAAGAACATTAAGACTTCTGTTACCACAAAAACCCAACTCCAAACACTTCCCCACATTCTGCTTAGCTGGATGTATCAAAGGAGCGATGGTGAAGTCTGACAGTTGTGAAAAATTGCAGTGGTTACTCAAAAAGCCTTAATTTTTCAAATTTTTAGCAGACAGGTTTCCTGAGATAACCAACTTAATAGCTCACTACTACCAGAAGATAAAAGTTCTTTTTCTTTCCTTTCCCTGCAGCAGTGAGATACTGGATTGCTCAGCCTCAGACTGCTGCCATTCATCTTTTTTCCTGAGATTGAGTTGTTTTTCACTTATCAAAATAAAACCTGAAAGGAGTTGACATTAGCTCTCTAGAGCAGCCATATTAAACATTGGAAACAGAGAAGAATTATCATTTAAACAAAGTGTTGGCCAAAAATACAAGGGTACGTTACCAGAGTATCAATTAGACCACATTGGCAATTACATAAAATAAACATTGGGGCTTCAAAAAGCAGAGAAAATGTCTTGCAGCATCAGAGAATGTAGGAATTCTGAGAGCTTAAAGCAGCCTGCTCCCCCTGATGAAGGCTATATTTGGCTGGACTTGTGATCCAAAATATCTCCAGCAGACCTCAGCCTCTGATTACATTATAAAAAACAGGAAAACTATTTGAAAGTGGATTTAGTTTCCAGATCATCTCAGACAAGATCCTGTAGAAAGCAGAAGTGGATCATTCCAGTTTTACTCGGGGGGCCAGGGTACACACAACAACATCCACACAAAAAAAGCCCTGAACAAATGAATAAGTCAAATAGTCACAGGTCAAGCAAAACTAATTTCCTTTACAGAACAGTTAATACCTTTAGACAAAGCACAGAATTACCTTGCTTTTTTTCCTGAAACCAGACATACTTATTAGAAACAGGTACTTTATTAGAAACAGATACTTGAACATGACTGAGTGCAAACGGGCTCTAGATTTCACTAATAGATATATGTTTACATTATAGCGTTTATCAGTGCTTCTAATATAATAGTGGACATGAAGTTTAAATAGATCAGTATGTCATTATTTTGATTAAAAATGAAAAAATGTTGTGGTAAAGAATTCTCCCCTAAAACGCACTGACAGGGCTTAAAATCTTCTCAAAAAAAATTTAGAAGTGAACTGCTAATTAGATTTTGATGCCGTATTTAAGATTGACTTTACTATTTGAAATGAAGTTGTCTAAGAAAAGACTTAGTGCCATGGTGTGGTTGACAAGGTGCTGTTAGATCATAGGCTGGACTTGAGGATCTCAAAGGTCTTTTCCAACCTTGTTGATTCTGTGATGTACATGAAAACATAATATGCACGCTACTACCTATTCTGAAAGGTACCACAGCCCTTCACAGAAACTACTTTTGAGCAAAGTGCTTTAAGTAAAGCAAACTACTGTATCTTGTAATAGCTGATTCTCCATGGAAGTGTGTTTACTGCTTTACTACAGAGCACCACCCCTGAATACTGTGCCTCTTGTCTGAGGCAGCACCTTCAGGTGAGCTGGTTGGTCAAACAGCCACCACTCACCACTGCCCCTTCCCCTTCCTCTCCCCGGAGCTGCCAGCCCCTGAGCAAGACCTCAGTCAGCTCTTCCAGCCATGCCAAGTTAATTGTGCTGCTGCATCCAAAGCCCTGTGCAAGTTCCTCCCCGTAGGGGTCTAAAGACACGATTTCACAGTACAGCCCAGCTCAGTCCAAGGGCAGCCAGGGTCTGAAGAAGCAGAACCCATTCATTTGTTCTTAGTGAAGCAGTACAACTTCATCTCCCTGCCCCTTGCTGGGAGCACACAGCTGACTTCACACAGTGAGCAAGCTCAGCAAGCTAATCCAGCAGAATGTTTTTTCCCCTCTTCCAGCAATAACAAATTTTCTGTAGTTCCCCTTGTCCTCATGACAAGCTGAGGCACACAGCAATGCTGGCATAACAGGGAGAAAAGCAGGTAAAGAGTAGGGCCAACCCACCTCCAGTGGCTAGGAGCAGGTCATTAGTCTGCTTACAAGTAAGAGAATGCAATCCTGCACCCAAATCCAGGCTCCAAGGAGACCCTAATTTACAAGAGCCAGCCAAGCAATGGACACGTCAAAAGAAAGAAAAAGGTGTGGCAAAGCAGCTCTGAACTTGCAGACAGTTTCAGCTGCACACCTCCCAGCACTAAATTAGGTAGTGGCCAAGCAATTTAACGCCTTTTTAAGAAGCTTTATGGACTGCTTTACAATTTATAACCATAACTTTAAGTGCAAAGCAAGCAAGTGCTAAACATTTAACACACACTTCTGACAGAGATACTGCCCAAAAGGGGCATATACACCTGTTGCATAATACAGATGTGTCAAAATTTATTTAAAACATTTCTCTTCTGATGCAACATAGTTAACAGGACATCTTCAGGCTAAATTATACCCTCAATAAGTTTTGAAATGTCACCAAACTCTATGGTCACCGGTGTAAACTACTGAAAAATCCATTCACTTTAATAAACCAGTGCTAGTTTGCATGAGATGAGAAAATGAACCCAATTCACCACACTGAAATCAGGCCCACAACATCCTTGCTTCAAGTCTCGGGCCTAGCAAAGTTAGACAAAAATAAGAATGAACAAAGGATCTGCAACAATATGCAGGACAAACAACGATTTTCTGGACATTTTATAACACCATCTTTCAGAACAGAGATCACCTGTTTACAGGAAAAGCAGAGAAAAGTTTTAGGAAACTTATTCTGAGAGGTTCACTTTAGTCTTCCTAATCTTTTATCTGTATTTTAAAAAGAAGATATTTCAAACTCCTTTCCCTTCTCCAGACTTTAGCCCTCCCCACCCACCAGCCATACAACTCCCAGGTTACTGCTCACTTCCAACAACAAAAACAACAAACCCTGGGAAAGCACAGTCTGACTTACAGTCTGTCCCTGGGTTAGGTTTTCATTGTCACTGTACAGGTCCAACCACGTTTAAAAAGAGGTTAAGAACAAAAGAGGACTTGAATAAGTATATCTAATAATTTGAATTTGATAAATATACAGAAGCTCACAGGGCCAGACCTTTCCTGAGGCAGTATAAACAGGCAGCGTGATAAAACCAAGTAGTTTTAGACGGTTTGCACAGAATTCTCCAAGTTTAAATACTTGTCCTTTTTTAGTCATTTCTTCATTTTATCCATTAAACTAAATCTGAAAGGACCCTTCCAAAAATAATTCCAGCAAGTGAAGTTATTGTGAAGCACTGTTTGACATGCAACTTATCCACTCATGCATAAAGCGACTTGAATGCAATGTCAAAAACAAACGGGTAGAGAAGACTAAATACCTACAGCTCTCACATCTCCCCAGCTTTCACAACTCTGTCATCCAGATACCCTTCAGCAGAAAATAACTTTCAACAACTCTAATAACAAAAGCAACAATACAGACCAATTTTGCATACCTTGCTAAAACAAAAGTAACCAAAAATGAATAATATATTAAAGATGCTAATGCATTTTGTACAAGTCTTTCCTGTAGTCTAGTGCTAAACTAGAAACTAGTGCTTAGGAAAATAATAGTGCCTTCCCCACGAAGGAAAAAAAAGGACACAAAACTAAAGGTATGCTCTGCTGTTGCAGAACTGAAGCCAACTTGAAAACTTTTTGTTTGTAAAAACAAGAAAATTATGAAAGACAAATAAAAACTCTTTCCAGGTAAACAGCAAATCATACAGATAGATTGAAAGGCTGTGAATAACACAAGAGAAGTAATGTAGGAAAAGATGATAGCATTCATGTCTTTTTAGAACTTCTTCACTGACTATGGAATAGAACATTCAGTACTATTTTCAACTTAAGCTTCAATATATGATAAGCTGAATGATTTGAAATATTGGAAGAGGGTTTTTGATCTTGGGGTTTGCTTTTTCAAACACAAGTTCAGTATTCTGAGTAACTAACTGCTTCATTCTCAAATAAAAGCACTACGTTCTCTCTAATAACTAGAGCTATGACAAAGACATAAGGCATTTCACCCTTCTTGGACAGTTTCAGTTTGACATTGTATCTTGAATATAACTGCTTATAACATGGTTATTTAGGTCACAGTGTTCCATCATATATCAAAATGCACAGCTAGTGTTAAACTTATTTATGTAATGCTGCATGTCATGGACATCCACAAACAATAAAACAGTTGAAGATAAGTATATACATAAACAAAAACTCCAGAAATATTTGTAATCAAGTTCACCTGTTCCAGAAGGCCAAGGAAAAGAAAATAAAGAAGGAACACTCAGATTGTGAATGCTCTTTTAATGTGGTCTAAAAAAAGAAAAAAACTGAAAACACTATTTCATGTGATTACTTGTGTGAGATTAATTGTTTCCTTACGTGAAGGACTGGTACAGGTAACCCTGTATTACTGTTTCACATCGCCATTTAAATATTTACTCAGTATTCAAAGGGTGCACCTTCTCAGAGGACAACAGCATTTTATTTTTAGTACTATCCAGCCCAACAACTTTTATTAAAAAATTGACAAGTGCCTGGTGCAAAATCTCTCTGCGCTACCAGCAAGTTACTGTTTAAACAGACATCCTTCGGTTCGTTTGGGATGCAGGTAGTAGAGAGGTACAACGTAGGTGGTATGTAGGTAGCATGGAGCAGCCGCTCGGGATTAACAGCACCCCACGTTTACTCGCAGATAACTCGAGCCTGTGCACAAACTGCCCAAGACATTGTAAAGACGGCGCTGGCGAGTGAGCCGCGCTCGGGAGGCCGTGGCTGCCCTGCCCGATGCCGCGCCCGGCGCGCAGCCCGGGGACGCCATGAAGGCAAGCGAGGCACGGGGCCCGCCGGCAGCGCCCCCCG
>VZTI01000221.1:692863-731445 GCA_013397865.1 Struthidea cinerea
AAATAAAAAAAAAAACACCAAACCCAACCAACCACCCATACAAGTGAGGCAAGCCAAATCACTAACCACCAGCAGGACAATAGCCAACCTCAGCAACACCCACTTCCTCCTAAATTATTGCTGAGCAAGATATTAAAATATATGGAGTATCTTTTCAGTCAGTTTGGGTCAGAGGCTCCAGCTATATCCCCTCACAACCTCTTGCCCACCCCCAGCCTACTTGCCAGGTCAGTAGAGTGAGAAAATAAGAGGCCCTGAGACGGTGTGAGTGCTATTCAGCAACAGCTAAAACACTGGCATGTTCATCAACAGTTTGTCACAATCTCAAACACAACACCATATGGGCTGCTGAGAGGAAAATTAACTCCATCTCAGCCAAACCTGGTACCAGTCTGACCTGAAAAGTCCTTTAGTATTAAAAACTATGAGACCTTTGCATTCAAAAAACATTACTGAAATCACTCAAGAGTAAAAGTATGTGATTAATCTAAAGCTGCCTTTGATGTGTTGCCTCCATCTGTCCACACAGGAGAAAAAAGGTATTCACATTTAGCCCTAAATGGTTCCATGGAACTCTCAAAAAGATTTCTGGTGAACAACAGACACCAAATCACAAAGATAAAACTGATAAACTATAAAAGCCCTCCTGAAAGACCCAAAAGCTTTACAGCCTTGTCTCATCCCTTCCCCACACCTTCAATGAAGCTTTCACCCAGTCTGTATTTGATGTGGATGGACTCTAATCTCAAGTGGTAATTATCAGCCAAACGAGGTTATATTCTCAAGGCTGTACTCAGTGGGAAAGATTAAATCCAGCACGGTGTGATTAGCTGGAACTGCTCTCCACAGTGACAAGACCAGGCTGGAGCAAGGATGTAATTTCACTCTGGATTGTTTTCTGTAGCACCCAGGCTGACGAGGCTAAGCACATCCTCCAAAACATAGTTTTGCTTATGCACCTATTGGGCTTAAACAGAAGGCTAGTTTGATTAAGATTGTCATGCAGGAACTTTTGGAGGGGGAATGTGATGGCAGGAAAGAGGGAAAACACTTTTGAGATTTATTCCAGTATGGATAACATACGATGATCCTTCAATTATTGTAGAATTGCTCAGGATCCAAGTCATCCCATCCTATCTTTTTGAAAGAGCACCTTTAGGAGAAGCAGTTTTCAGTAGTGGAAAACCTTCTAAATGGTCCATGCAAAGTAGCCACAAAAAGTAGATCTGCTGCTGAATAATTCACAAAGAATTAATAAAGCATCTGTGCCTCCCTTGAAAAAATAAGGGCAGACTGGTAAAAAAACAAGTGAAAATGAGTAACCAAGAGAAAATATATTAATAATACATGTCTTTTATCTGGTGAAGCCTCAAACTACTCCAGATTCATCTCAATAGCTGTTCATGCTTGCTTAACACCGCATCAAGAAGAGACTGCAATTTGACATATTTGGTGCTACATCAAAGCAGCAGAGCAGAAAAGAGTTGAGGCTAACAACCTCTCGTAGCCAGGAGATGAAGTGCTTGCACAATACTAATAAGGGTGGGGGTTTTTCCCTCCCCTGCAGACAGTGAGAAGGTTGTTCCCAGAGACAGACGCAACTCAGTCCTCCAGTCCTGCTGTTTTAAAAACAGTGAAAACTGATCACATCTCAATTATAAAATAGTCTGCTGAGATCAGGACAGAATCTAGATGACAGTGCTGTTCTGTGGATGCTCAAATACTTTCTGAATACACAGAGGACTGTCACTAGCTTCTGTAACAATTGTTTTCAAAAAGACAACTGTTCAAAACAGAGTATTTTATCTTAGTTTGTTTTAGCAAGATGCAAGATGCTACAGAAAATAGCCCCCTACTTCAGCTTTGAAATTACTTCAGTTAGGACCCAAATACCTGAGAGAATGTGATGGTATGTTATAGCTAATGTAGGTCATTCTCCACTTCTTCCTCCCCTCTGTTGCTTTTAAAACACCTACAAAATAGTACCTCAACAAAAATTATAGAGGGGTTTTAAACCACCAAGTGGAGCAAAACTATTAGCTCAGGAAAAAAAAGAAACTCAGAGAAAACCAGAAAGTATTACTTTTCTGTATAACTTTGAGAGAATCATAAATCTTGCCTATTGGAAACTTTTCTGATCATCTCATCTCATAAAAGCCAGAAAAATAAAAAAAATTACAGGGAATAACATCAAGGATAAAGATACTCAGTGGCTTCTATTTGAGAAGCTTAACTGACAAAGCTCTTCATCTTATAAAAAGCAAGCAGCAAGCAGCTGAGTTGGGAATATGACACTCAATCTTTGAAAAGATGAATGGCATAGAAAAGACATATAAAAAGCAACTGCTAACTATTTAAGACAACACAGGCATTAGCAGACAATTAAACTGCCCAGCAGATGTTTGAAAGCAAAAAAAAGAAAGTACCACAGAATTCATTGCCAAGGATATCAAATTAAAAAGGAAAAGAGCAAATCAACAAAACAGGGTCTAATAAAAATGTGTAATCACTATCTCAGGAAATCTTTCACAGGCGTGATGGAGTGGGACAGCAACTGAAGTGGGCACTTGTCCTTCATTTACAACCATCAAATAGAATCACTAGGGCTGCAAAAGACCTCAAGAGATCATCAGGTACAACCATTAGCCAGGCCCTACCATGTTCACCACTAAACCATATCCCCAAATGAAACATCCACATGACTTTTGAACGCTTCTGGGGATGATGATTACACCACTTCCCTGGGCACTCTATTCCAGTGCCCAACCATCCTTTCAGTGAAGAATTTTTTCCTAATATCTAACCTAAGCCTCATCTTAAGCTGAATTACCAGTCATAGCTGGAAGGGATCCACAAAGCTTACCCACAAGTCCTACTCCATTTTTAAGGAGTACCTGTACTCTGAAGAATTCCAATTGCATCACCTACTACCAGAGCATCAGAGACTCAGATCAACTCAAGGCTTCCCCTGGGCATCTTAACTGTTGGTTAAAGAAATGCTGATATAACAACAAACAGGAACAACAGAAAGGGGACGGGCAAAGGGAATGAAAATTACAAAAAGCTTAATGCACTTGTGAACTGCAGTGCTAGGCAGTGTCTAACAAAGCCAACAACACAGAATGCAGGCAGGAAAGTTTTTGCATTCCTTGTATGTTTATTTGATGCTGTAAGGGAAGTCATCACACAGAGCTGAAGCCACTTTCATAGCACTTGGATTGCTGATGACACACAAGTTTAAGTTCAGAAAGGAAGAGATACAAGCAATACTTGCCAGAGTGTTCAAAAGTCCTTTGAGACATTCCAGTAAAAAAAGCAGAGATTACCAAAATAAAAATGGTTTAGTGTTGCCCATTCTCATATTACGGAAAATCATTACCTAGGCTAATGAGGGCTGGGATAATCCAATTTTAATGAAAATTACCACATGCATATATTTGTATGAGGGCGGTGGATGAATATTAACTGTATAAAGGAATTTCCAAAATAATATTGGGATATTTAAAAAAATGTAATATCAACAAGATTTTACAGCTTCATGATCAGCAAGTCAACAAATTAATATCAGCTCTGTAACCTGTAAGTTAACACTTCATTTCTTTCTACCGTTCAAAAGAACATCCTCACATACTTCAAATGTCGGAGGGACAAGGAAGCTTTGCAAATTCTGGGAAGCAGATCCCAGCATTGTCCTGGTTTGTTAACCTGAGCAAAGCACATTGAACACAGCAGATGGCAGCAGATCTCCACTGCCAATCGACAGCGTTTCCCTGATTGCAACAGCAGCCTTTAAAGGTAAGAATGCAAACCACTAAAGACGAGAGTATAATCCTGCTTCCAAAGTCTTCGTTTAACAAAAGCACACTTCACTCTCTACAAATTCACTATGATATCCAAGCATCAGATCTAAATTTAAAACAAAACCAGAGAAGAAACAAGTTGATTCTATCAGAAAGGTTTTAATTTCCTTTGTTACAGTCACAATCTGGTGCCCAAATTGTTTCAACGTGCTGTTTATAAATTGCAGTACACTGGTGAGCCGATGCACAGAACCTAAATTTTATTTGAGTCCCTGAATGAACAAATAAAGAAACATTTTCATTAGTGCTAGAAAAAGTAAAGGTTTTCAGATTGCCAGTTAGCAGTCACAGAGTTGAAACAATCCTATTTTGAAATTCACTTCCCTGTTTAGAGTTATCAGATATGTACTTTTACAATCCCTGTGACAGTAGGGATACATATTAGAACATGCTACAAATGGTGCTTAAAGGATTTGAGATGACAAAAAATTCTCATTTTTGGATCCAACCCAATCTGATGCTTTTCATTCAAAATGCAAAGTGAGACAGATTTCTCTGCTAGGTCACTCACACAACCTAAACACATATAAACAACTTAATATGATCTTTAAAATCATCTAGCTACATTATAATGAGCTTGTGTTATCTACATTATTGTTATTAAAGTCTTTTACTAAGTAATTACTTCAGCAGCAAGGATCATTTTGATTTCCAGCTTTAATTTATTTTGGCTTAATTCTCATTGTTCCCATTTCAGCATCATCTCATTTGAAAAGTCACTACCATCTTTTGGGTTTGGAAACATGTTCCCTAAGCCATCAAGACAAACTATTTCAGCTTTTTTTTTCCTGCCTCTCCTTCCCAGACAGCACTTCCCTCACCACTCTAATAGTACTTCCAGCTGTGTATGTGCAACTTGCAGTGGCCCTTATATAACACACTGTAAAACAGAACTTTTCCATCTCCTCAGAATACCCTGATGGCCTCCAAAGAGTATTTCAAACAATCAAAATAAGATCAGGAACAGAGCAATAAAGACCATGCAGCTTCTAGCCCAACTACAGACTTCTTTCCAGTCACCTGAACTATAGTTCCTGGCCTAAAACCAGCTGTGTACACCAGATCCTGCAAACAGCCTATCAGGAAGTTAGGAAATAAAGAAATTGATCCATTTCTCACCATACAAGTGACGTTTATTTCCACAAAATTTTCTACAAACAGCTTTTAAAATGCATTTATTAATAACAGATCACTAAGTTAACTACTAAGTTAACTACTTTGTTAGATCTTAACACGAAGATCTAACTAATGTATACTAAGTTAACTAAGTATTCACTAACCATTTCCTTAGCCTGAAGGAAGATGAAACCCAGCAGGTAAGAAGGATTTCATGTAATAAAATAACCCTCCTTTTGTCTTCTTGAGTAACTGTTAAGTTATTATAGAATTTAATTACAAATAGCAGCAGAAAGGTGGTTTGGGTGGGAGGTCTTTTCAAAATGAACTGCAACAGCATCAGCATTTCAGACTGCAGAATTATGACGAAAATTTCTTCTTCATTTTGAGTCTGGAGTTTTTTTGAGAACTGTACCTGAACTAACTAAACTAAAGCTAAAGCAACAAAAGTAGATTTTTCAGACTCAGTCATGTGATAAATAGTTGCATTTTACCACATATGAATGATTTAGGTTTGGGGTTTTTTTCCAAATAGAAAAATTGCAGACTGAAGAGTAAGAAAGAAGTCTCCTTCTGGGCAAAACATTTACAAAAACATACAGGAACATACTACAAGTCAAATGTGCACAGTTTTGAATAACTACATATTTTCAAAGGAATATCGAGCATACCAGTGAAAGGCCATCTTTTAATTACAGCAGAAAAATGGACCAAGTTCATCATTATAACACTCTAAGGACTTCAGAGCTATTCTACAGATAAATAAAGTCCAAGAATCTTGCAAGAATGCAAGAAGTGACTGTTCTGTTCCAGATTCAGTGCTACTACATTTGGCCAACCCACCACCACAGCAGCTGGAAAGCCCAAGTCAGAACAGCCTTTGGAGTCTGCTTAAGGGAAAAGCTCTGGAGCTTGAGGTACAAGATGTGCAAGTGGTGTGTCACCTGCACAACGTGCAAACAAAGCCCTCTTCAGCAATGGTGTCTTCACCAGGTAATAAAGGCATCCCAAATGCAGGTGGCTAAATGCAACTATACCACTCTTTTTCCAGCAGGCAAGAAAGAACAGCCACAGAGGAGTGAAAATCCCTGCACCGGTGCTCCATCTCAGTGGCACATTTGAGAGAACTGTGAACGATGGCTGGAACACACAGCCCTACCAAGACAAGGAAAGAGCAAAAATGTCCTCAACCAATGTTATTTGTGGCACAAGTAAACTCACTGTTGGAGCACAAAGATTGAAAGAAGGAATTAATTATTGCTCTAATGTTTTCACAGCATGGAGGGTAGGGAATCATTCCTCCAGGCAATACGGGTTTGTCACTAAAACCCCCTAAGGCCTGTTCATTCTTTGTTGGGCATTTTGGTGAATTCAGAAAATGTTGATGATTCCTGCCCACACTGACCTTTAAGACAGCAGCTCTCAGTTATACTTTAAGTATGCATTAGAATTTCATTAAAGAATGTCCTTCCCTCCTCCAAACCAAGATATGGCAGTGTATGGTCTTCAAAGAAATATATCTTAAAAACACACAAGCCTAACTAGGCTGAATATCCCTTAAATAACGATGGTCTCCACCTGAATATATGTTTTCAATGTTTTACTTTTTTTGGTCTGGTAAATACCAGTTCTAGGAATGAGATTCAAGTAATGTTATTCCCACTTGTGAAAGTATGAGTAATACCCCCTGACAAAACATCAGGCTATGATTAAGCCTCAAAGAAAGTGTAAAAACACCCCTCATGTTAACAAAGCCCTGGTGCAATGCACTGCATTGACAAAAGAAATGATCAAGCACAGTGCTGGCTAGTAAAACAAATCTGACTAGCAGCATACCAGATAATCAGCCAGTGAGCTCGCTCAGACATCCTGAAATCTCACTTCAAATAACAGAGGAAGCCTTTTGGGGTTTTTGCCATCAAGAAATCTAAATAGCTCTGTCTACTGAAGGAATCGTGTTGGAGACCATATGCCCAACTATGAACAACCCTACATTTATTCACCCACTGTTTTCTCCCACTGTTTTCATTACAACAGCAAACTATGCCAAAGTTGTTCACTCAAAGGGTCCAGTTCCATGAGCAGCAGCCAAACTGAGCAAACTGTTTGATTCTGCTGCAGAGAGAATCATTGCACTTCTCACCTTCTCCTTCCAAAAGTGTTGAGCTGTTAAGTCTTATCATTTTACCTGCCTTTTCCGGGTATCTGAGTGACTTTAACTGCTCAACAGTTAACAACTCTCTATCCCAGCAGCTATCTTTCAATAGGTCTAGTGCTTGTTTGACTTTTCCATGAGCTGTTTTCACTCAGTAGCCAGCAGAAAAGCATACAGAGTTCTACCAGGTTCCTAGCAGTGAACAAAAAGGGGTAGAAGCATTCTCAGTAGCACCAACTGGGTTTCACTGTCACTCATGGAGCAATAGATTGAATTCTTCTCCTGTAGTAAACAAGGGCAGCAAAGCAAAAGTGATCAGGAATGAATGCCTCACCATTCTGCTGCCATTAATACCTGGAAATCATCAGCTCCTCTGAAATAAACCCACACCGTTCCAGGCAGGCAACTGGAGTTGAGAAAATGCTTTGAAAGGGTTTTATTTGTAGGATTGATTTTTTGCTGCTGTATTCAGCATCTCCAGTCTAAACATATTCCACATCATGTTCTCAGAGTCAGTCCAACTCCCAGAACCAGTGCAATAGCCAAATATAACTAATTTGTCACTTTTTTCTAGTATTAATTAGCAGCTTTTACATTTAAAACAGAGGGAGAAATAAGTACAAATACACACAATGACACAAGACCTTCATGTAAGAGTCATCAGCTTCATATAAACATCTCGGGTGCATGGCATCCAGTTTCTTGGAGCAAACAAACTCTAACAAATACAAACATCACTGATGGCTGCCTGAATAACTACACAGTCCTAATAACTTCTGGGTTATCAATTAAACGACCCTGTATACCTGCAGCCATTTAGACAGAGCAAGCAAGCACAAGTAAACAAAGATTATCTTAGAAGATGCTCTGTATAAGAAAACACCACAGATTTATATATACCTTTGTTTTATATTCTATGTGCATTTTGATGAGACTAGATAATCCACATAAGGGAAAGCCAAAGAATACCACAGAACAGGTGTCTCTGGCTCAGGATGTTCTTGACTCTTAAACTGCTGTTGGTTGGGAGAGTACCAAATAACATGTTAACAGAAAGAGAACTCTGAAATCCAGAGAACTCCCTTAGGAAGAAGTTAAATGCAGAAAGCTTATTATATCCTTGTAATCAATACACAGTAAGAATGTAAATTTCTACTAATGATTTGCCTTAAGTTAGTCTATTTTCTCCTACTTCCTCATACAGCTTTTCAGATTTTGCATAATAGGTCCCTTCATCATTTCCTCCATCATCACTCTGCCACCTGCATCACTTGGTGTCATCAGCTATCACCTTCAAACATATTCATCTTCAAAACTCAGAAAAGCCACTTTCAGTTCCACCCATAGAATCCAAAATATAGTATTTGTTAATTTCTTTAGCTACGACCTCTAGAATTACCCACCAGCTATCTGATGTTGCACTGGGCTTCTTTATTTGCCATGCAGAGATTAGAAGCATGACCCCCTGCCAAAGTTCATTCTGTATATTAAAACTTCAAACGTTTTAAAGGGCTGTTCACAACCACAAATACAGGCACTTGGGACATTGTTTCTCCTGGCATGACCACAAGGTCAGTATTCTTGGCTTGTATTCCTCATTGCTTCTGTCAAATACCCTTTAAACCCAATATGGCAAACATACCTCGCACACTTGGTCTCCTATTCCACATGAAAGTTGGCCAATCCTTTAGAATGCAGACAACCATCCTTGATTTTGACACTTCCCAACTATCTAGTAGGCAGCTGTTTCTTTGGCATTGCATTATACGTCAAGCTTATGTGCAAGAGCAATATAATACCATCTGCTGATGCTGCCAACATTAGAGTTGCACCATTTTTTTTGACTTCCCAAAGCTTTTATGACTGATTCTGCATCCTTTTCTTCAACACTGTAACCAGATGACATAGCCAAGTCAGGTGATTTACTAATAGCACTACTCAACTGGTTCACCAGATAACTGTGATTTATCCAATCAAATATGTTTGGAAAGCAATTTGCTTTTTAGTGAGGACATGGAATGCTGGCAAAATGAAGTCCTTGGCCAAAACCCATTATGACACACCATTCACATGTGCCAACTTGGAAGAGCTGTTGTGTACTATTAAGTACTGAAAGTATTTCTTAAGCTTTCAGTGTAATAATTTCCCATATATCTCATTTACATCTCATCTACAATTTTAAATTCAAAATTCTGTATTTTGTTCCTTCACTTAAGAGAGCAAATTCCTTTGGGCCCACCAAGTAATTTCTCCATCAAGTTTATACATAAAAGCTTAGCTTTTAATTGTTTCAGTTTTCACACAATTGCCTCTCACATTTTATTTCCTACCAACATTGAAGCTTTCAGGTTTTATGCACACAGTACATAACACAGAAAGTTAAAACTTGCATTGCAACCTCTCTTTATGTTTCTTCAAACACTTGTCGGACCTGGAGTACAGTGGAAAACCACCAAGATGGTCACTTGGCTGAAGCACAATGAAGAAAGCCTCAGGAGACTGGGCTTGTTCAACCCAGAGAAAGGCACTGGGCAGGAGCTGATAACAGCCTTCTAATGTCTAAGAGGAGACACCAAGAAAACAAAACTGGGCCCTTGTGCACATGAGGAAAGACGACTTTAAACTGAGACAGGCTGAGGGGGCTTACAAAACCTAATCAAAGCCCTAAGTGACCTGGTTTGAGTTGATGGTGCCCCTTCTTTAAGCAGATGGTAGGACAAGATCACTTTCAGGCAAATTCAATTATGCACAATTCATTTAAGCTGAGGCAAATTCCAAAAACTTTCAATGGGACTCTGAATCACAGTGAAATGCACAACCAAGTGAGGAAAGCTGCAGGAATCACACAAACTCTGTGTCACCTTTCCCACTTCGTCCACACCGGCTGTAGCTGTGCTCCTGTGGTCAGGCACCTTGCAGCCACACCGCTGACCTCACTTAGAATTTATGAGGTCTCATGGCTTAGGTTTTACAGCTTAGGAAAAAACCCTTTATCTTTCTCCCTTAGTAAAAGGTTGATGCAGTATACATTTCCCCTCTCCCAAAATACGGGAGTTCGGCTTCTGTCAGAAACAAGGACTGGACCACACTGATACTGCTCTGATGCAGTCCAGGCAGGATGCTTCTTAGTATTTTGAA
Organism: Struthidea cinerea; assembly: GCA_013397865.1. Classification (NCBI taxonomy): domain Eukaryota; kingdom Metazoa; phylum Chordata; class Aves; order Passeriformes; family Corcoracidae; genus Struthidea; species Struthidea cinerea. Next base: position 703,133 of record VZTI01000221.1, read on the forward strand.
ATAAAAATGGTACAAAACAATTGTTTTTTTCACACTTGTCAGGCTAGACATATTATTTTAAGCTATTTTAGTTCATTGTCATTTTAAATTCTACTGCTTTACTGAAAGTATACCATGGAACAAAGTTAAGAATGACTGCTAAAAATTGCTTTTTCTGGAAAAATCAACGACTTTTCATATTCTGTATTTTTAAGTGCCATGAACTCATTTAAAACTGTGACTTAAATAAAAATCATTACTGTAAGCTCAGCCCACGTGCCTGCTCTTAATAGTATCCATGGTTGCAGTGATGCAAATTTGCCTACCTACATCAAACCAATGTGCCCACATAAGGAGGAAAAAATACTGTCTTAATCAGTATTCTTTGCACTAGATTTGGGCAAAGTAAACCAGTTAGACCTTTGAAGACAGGACAGAAATTAGTTTAAGGACCTGTTCACCTATTGTGACTAGATCTGAATTCTGAATTAAGCAAAACAGAAATATCTAAGACCAAACTACAAAAGATTTCTCAAATCCATGAGAAAATTCATCTCACTGGCCAAATTCTTCTCTTTCGTAGTCAGAAATAAAAAGTAACAATGAATTGTTTCAAATACTCCTCCACTCAAGGTAGAGAGGGGAAGCATTTAACATTTTTACTAATCCTATCATACATTACATTAATGCTGATTGCAAAATTGCCTTACTTACATGCATCGATTTTCAAAACCAAGGAATGTGATTCTCATTAGACTACAACTTCTGAGTAATCAGATATACATGGGTACACAGGGAAGCAAACAGTTTTTTCCTAAGCCCCACTTTAAATAAACGCCTTTAGTTGAAGCTTAAGGTACTACAGCACTTCGTTAAATGAGGCCAAAACTTCACAAGAAGCAGGCAGGAAGGATTAAGTGCTGATAACTCCAGGTGGAAATGCACCATCAGTCTAAGCCCATGTAAGTCTGTGCTGTGCAGAGATGATCTCTCCCTCTCCCATGCAACATTTCTGTGAGCAGTCTTACTTTCTTAGCACCCACAGAGCCAGGCTAATCATACTAAAAAACAACTTTTTTTTCACAGAATGTGTTTTCTGTTGGCTTAACTTTCCATATAAATTGTCTTTCTGCTCTTAGTCAAGTAGATATGTGAAGGTGAACAAATGCACAAAATAAAACTAAAGTCGAGCACTTTAGTTATAAAAATGACAGCTCTACCTCCCCCTTTTTTTAAAAATGAGTACAATAAAATTAAGGTACATATCAATATAACTGAAGCAAAGCAATTAACATCCAATCCCAATCTCACCGTACAAAAGAGAATATTCTAAAATAAATAAAGCCGAAATGCCACAAATTAATATCACTCAAACATGATTTAAAGGGGTTTGTTTCACTTCTAAAAAAACTATGACAGTTCAGACACCAGAAATACTCCTTTGCTGGGGAGAGACAAAGTAATTTCACTCATTCCAGTCAGCCTTTGCTTCCTTGTGTCAAACAACCCGGTAAGCATCTTGATCTTTTCTTTTATAAAAGCTATCATTAAATCCACCTAATATTCTCAAAGATGTTCAATTTTATTCTGCTTCTTGAGAAGCGTGTTTGTATAGGCAAGTTTTATGGTTTAAAATTATCCAGAAGAATGTTAGAAGTTAAATCAGTTTGTAAAAAAAAAAAAAAAATTAAACTAGCAATTATTCCAACATCCAGGGAAAGGGGAGCAATACAGAATAATTTTACTACTTGAAGGAAAATAAAGCCTCCAAAAAGCCAAACTCACCAAGTCAATATTTCACAAGCAAGTACTAATATATTACATTTATGCATCAGATTTTATCTTTAGCAGTTACAAGTGGACTGCATTAAAAAAAAAAAAACTTACATAAAACTTTATCCTAGCACAGAAGTAATGACATTAAGTTATCTGGGTGCCTTCATCTCAAAGCAGCAAGATGTCAAAATAATAAAGCATCTTGAAATGTATCCATCCCTAACACGACTTGCCAGATTCATCTTCTCTTTGATGATTATTTTAAACATGTCCTGATAAAGGTTATGTAAAATATCATTTGGAATTTCTTATTCTGGAATAAAAAGCAAACTTCAATTTTAGCACATTTAAAGAGAGTGAATTTTTACAAAAGAGTGTCTTACTGCAGAATGAAGGAAAAAAAATCATTCTACTACACTTTTCAATATGTGCATAATTAGCTCTTCAAAGCATTAACATCTATGATTGTTCTTAGCAACAACTACGGAATTTATTTTGACGATCTGTGCAGTTTAAATTTTTTAAAAAAATCAACACTAGAAAACCATCAAGGCATTTTCATTACAGGTAGTAAAAACTGGAAGAAAGATTCAGCAAGAACTTCTAAGATTGTAGGCATTAATCAAAAGCTTTATCATCTTACCTTTGTTGTTACAATGCATAAGCAATCCATCGTTTCAGCATAGCAGGTATATTTCCAAACATTTAAAAGGTTTATTTTCAGTCACAGCTAAACACCATCTCAACAGAATGAGAAAAAGCACACTTATTTAATAGTCAAAACAGTTGAGTGAGTGCCAGCTTTCCCTTTGGATTCATTCAGAGGTAGAAACACCGTGGAGAAAAAGCAGCAGGCTAAAATACAAATGCTTTAAGTTTCATGAAAAATTCTTAACCTAGTTTGGTTATCTATGTCTGAAAAACTTAAATGTATCCTTGAAAATATTCTACAAAAGATGTCAAATCCTGTTCCATACCAGTTAAGTACCTCCTCGTATTCTATTTCATATACTCCTCTGTCAGGATTACCTAACACATGAGCATCACAGGGAATCATTTGATGAAATGCAATACAAAATTATTTTACAGCAGAAAATCTCAATTCAGCTTTTCTTAGCTGGTTACAATTTCTAAAATGAAGCGTTTGTTCAAAAATAGTTTTGGTTGCAAACAAGTATTTCTCCTCTAACGTCATTTCAGCATTTGCAGACTGCAAAATAACGGATTTCCTAAGCAGTAATGAATGGAATATTCCATGTAGATCAGGGAGAGAAGAAAGTGGCAAGGAAAGAGTAATGCATATTGCAAGAGAAATGCTATTTTGAGCCTTGAATTAACCTAGAATTTCATTTCCTTTTGTAAGGCTGTAATGCAGTGACAAGGCAAAGTTTGTATGCGCAGGCATTGCCTTCTCAGCCTAATAATTAGCACAGCTGGGAAAAGTCTTAACACTTGGGCACAAAACAACGTCCTGTGTACTCTGAAACACTAACTTGACAGTTCAATACACTGGTAAGAACCTTAGTACATTAATTTCCCACAAGAGGCATTGAAAGCAGCTCATAAACTCAGTTTCCACTATCTTGTCCTATTAGGTGCCCCACTAACACCTTTGCTGCAAACAAAATGAAGTATATTGAAAAAATTCAATGAGTAATTTCAAGCTATTAAATCTTATCTGCATCATTTTGCTTTTAACCCAATATGTACAACTGACTGGATTTTGCATCAAAACAACTCTAGAATACACTGTGTATCTACAGCACTCCCGTTAAGCTTTCTGCAACTTTGCTCCACTTGATTCCCCAGCTCTTCCATATATACTGGGAGAAGTGGTGGGGTGTGGGGGGCTACTAGAGGCAGGGAAGGAGGTGACCTGGTATATAAGGAAACTAATCTTTCCAAAATCACACATTTTATTTTGTGGGCAGGTGATATCTTTATAGGACAAACTTGAATGGAATTTTAAGATAAATCTTACACCATTCAACCACTAAAATGATGATTTTTACCTTGTATGTCCAAGTCAAGCCAGAGAGATTTTTCATTTTTACACTGTCCATAAAAACCTGTGAAGAATTTCTGCTGTGAACACCTAGGTGAAGTTCTCACTGCTACAAAGCATCGTGGGAAAACTATGCATCTTTCAGACTGCTGAAACTGGCTGAACCCAGACAGAAGGCTAAAAGTTCTAACTTGAAAAACCAAAAAAACACAAGTTAAGCTGATGAAACATTCCTGTGTCAGAAAAGGGAGGAAGGGATTACTTTTATAGCTGAATGCACACAAGGTACCTCACAAAGAAATTATTCTTGCATTTCCCAAGTCTTCTTTTGGGAAAACTGTAAGGTTCAGAGAAATTAGCAAAGTGCTAGTATCCAAAAAGTTAAGGAAAACTAAGGAAATGCATTTTTAGGTAACTTGGCACATATCCAGTGTCTAGGCCAGAAATATCTTCAATGACTAATACAAGACTAATGCAGTCAGTCCAAATGTACATTTCTTGCACAAACAGCTCTAGGAACCCCAATAGCACATGGAAACTTGGCATGAAACTTCATGATCTGTCCATGAAGGGCAAAGATTAACAATCCTGCTCATCACTGAAATTTCTCTCAACCACCTTGGTTCAAGATTAAGCTTCTGCAGACTAATCCTGGCTACAATTAGCTTATGTTTAGAATCAATCACTTTTATTCTCAGTTTTCTGTTCTCTTGTCTTCTTTGGGATGCTTTCAGAACTAAGTATTATTATCATATCATTTTTCTCCTCTTCCACTCACCACCATCCTTCCAACAAGACCTAAGACCCATTACTCCTGTCATAACAAGCACGTAACATCCTTCAAGTTGCCGATGCAGACTATGAGACATAGAAGAGACCTATCCAGAGAGGCGAGGAAAAAGCATTTCTTTGCTGAGGATTTGTGGATGAGGCTGCTAATCTTGGACAAGGACCCTAAACACTTCAGAGCAGACAGAAAGTCATCTCATAACAAGTGTGCTTGAAAAGTAGTAACGCATGCACTGCACAAATCAGAGCAGGATGTACAACCAAGCTACATTAGAGCCCTTAACCAAGCACTGCACCCCTACGATGGATTAAAACTCCTTCTGGCAACTGCACATGGTTCTCCCAAGATCCATCTTCAGCTAACAATGTCCACACACAGGGGAAAAAATTCCATACCAGTACATCAAAAAATTTTGTGGCAAACACCAATACACATTTTCATAAATATAGAGCAGAGAGCAATAAGGACTCAAAGATAAGAGTACTATACATAAAAAAATGTATTTCCTAGCCCAAAAGCAGTTTCTGCAGACTTTTCACTGGAAATACTGTATATAGAAGAAATACACATTCAAAAAATATTGACCAAGGCTCAAACATTCAAGAGGTTTAGCATTCTCATACAAAAAAATAATACAGCTTTTTGAAAACAAATTATAAAACTCCTTGAATGAGCAAGCGTGTTAAATTTTGGAGAAGAGAAGAAAGTTTTTCAAAATGAGGAATAGGTAAAAAATTCAGAAGTAAAACTATCATAATTAAACAATTTAATAAAATAACTTAGAACCTTCTTTCCTTTAAACAGTATTGTGAGAAGGAACAGAAAGATATTAAAGAACACACCACAACTTGAATCAAAATCATGAAATGCATGAAAAGTCATCCTTTCATGCACTGAAGAGTAAGATGTTTTCACATGGTGCTGTTAGTCATTAAAATAACTGTTATTCTACTGAATTAGTGAGAAGCATTGTGATCTCTTCAATGTCATTCATCCTTATTAAAAATAAATCCTTCTGTCCCGTCAGCTCCAAGTGATCTCAGTAACAACCAGTAACAACTATTTTATACAGCTTGGCCAGAAGGAAAAAGTGCATTTCCATTCACCACTATTCGTGGCATTAATATTAAAAAACAAAGGATGATTCTCAAGTGAGAAACACAAGGTAAGAGATGATTTTTTCTTGCCTTGAATTACTTGTGAATTCTTTCAGGTTATGTTTGGCAGTCACTCTTTGTACCTTCACAGGCTTATTATTTTTCCAGTGTGGAAGGTTCTATCTACAAAGCCACCAGATAACTAAATAAAGGAAAATTCACGCACAGATAAACTATGCATAGAAATAAATCATGCAAATTAAAACAATGCCTTGGAAAATACTGATTTTGCAGATAAATCATTTCTTAATCTATCTGCAAATCTAAAAGTGCATATGGTTATTTAAATGCTAATTTGCTCTTGGATTCTGTGAGAAAAGCCACATAACACAGAGCTGTCACAGGTGTAACCGAAGAAGCAGGCTCAGCTCAGCTTCGCAAGGGGATGTCAAATGCCCAGCCTCAGCATATTTGAGGAGACATATCAAAGACTCAGTAAAGATCAAGCACTATCATCACTGCAAGCATTTTCTCAGCTACTTTAGTAAAGAAAGCGCTAAAAGTGTAAGATGTCATAAGATAATTTATATAGCTACCTTTGAACCTGGCTGCAAGATGTAATTATTACAAATTTATTAAAAACAATTAGATTTTTTAAAAAGTGAATTTGTAAGTTGTCTATTTACTTATAAACTGAGAAATTTAGAAATAACAGGGTTTTATTGCTTCGCACCCTGAACTGAGCATGGAGATTTTGTTTATTTGCTTTTGCATTCGCTTTGCCCAGAAGCCTGCCCCTGGAAGACGTTTTCAGCTTTCGTTCAAGACTTACATTCTTTTCTTTGTACAAACAGCCTGGATTTCCAGTATTGAAAGCAAAATACATAGCAAACCGAATACCATTTCCTCATTGTAAAGTTAACACAGAGAAAGCAAAGAAGCTCCTGAGTAACCCAGGACTATACTAGGTGCTGAAATAAAACAAGCACATCATGTGTGCAGCAAAGGAGTTGACATAAATAATGGGCAATACACACATACAGATACAGGCATAAAGGACCAGTACAGTAACAAGGAGCACAGCAATCAGATATAGCATATTATCAAGCTAACCAGTACTGAATCTTTATAAATATTAAGGCAACGAAGGTATTTGAACATAGTACAATAGGTTGGGGACTTTCGCAGGAACAGCTTGTTAATACAACAGGTAAGAATGACTTTGTAAAGTCCAGGTGATGATACTGCAGTTAAAATTCAGAAACAGAAAAACAGAACTAGAGCCTCCTGCACTTTAATAATGTACTCTACATATGCAGGCATCTCCTCACAAGGCTTTCTCTAAGATTCTGATTAACTGCTTGATGTACCATTCCATTCTGAATACAAACTGCTACTGATTAAACACAGATTTTTTCATTGCACTAGAAACCAGACATCCAAAATTCTTTCCTCCAGACTACGTTAGCTTATCTTATTAAGAAGTTATACAAAACTATCACAATTTTAGAAAGGTTAAGAAGACATTACTTGTTGCTTTGTAAACAAAGCCAATTCCCATATTGTAGGTGAAAATGAGGTTAGCTTAACTTTATCCCCTTTCAAAATATTCACGTTGACAGATACTGAGCAAAGCGAACACAAGCCTGCAGCAGGTCTTAAGAGCAAAGGAGAACAGGAGCTGCACTAATAGAAACACAACCAGTAGTAACATAAAACTCTATTATTCCCCTTTGCTTGGCACTTCCACTAGGGCATCTGGAATACTGCATTCCATTTTAGGGCCCCAATACAAGGATTTTGATAACCTGGAGCAAGTTCTGCAGAGGCCATTAAGACACTGAGAGGGTTTTTGGAAGATTTGACCCTTAAAGAGAGGATGAGGGTACAGGGCTTGTTTAAGCTTGGAGAAAGAGTTCAGCAGAACCTAAAAGCAGCCCTCCAGTACCTACAGTGGGATTAGTCAGAAGACAAAGACAAGTCCATGTTGCATGAGGGAAATACCCCAGAAACTACAAATAAATTGAAACAGAAATTTCAATCAAAAATAGGGTGAAGCTTTTTCACCATGAGGATAGTCAAGCATTGGAACAGATTGACCAGAAAAGTTTTGCATTTCCAGTTCTTGAGATTTTCAAGACTTAGGTAGTCAAAATCCTTCACAATGTAATTGACGTCCTAGGTGATACTGAGTTATTTTGTAATTGCAAGATGTTTAGCGAGTTTCCTGTCCACTCTGCCTTGGCATCAAATTTCAGCTGAAATTGCAGACTTATCAGCTGTTTCCTTACTTCCCCTTTTGCTTTCTTTGTATAAAAAAAAGAATTTGGCAAAAGGCCCTAGAAAACAGTGAGCTAGCCAGTCTCTACATGCCAGACACTAAACACATTGGCATGCGCAGATAGATGGGAAAACCACAGATCAGACGAAAGTCCTTCAGACACCATTACTCACTAAATACAAAGGTATCCTCATGCAACTGTAAGAGACTCCAGACTGAGTTCCACATCCTAAGGCAAAAAATTTCCTTTGAGACATTGTTCAGTGGGGTTTTTTTCAACATCTAAAATCAACTTTTTGTGGCTACTTTTAAATTCAAGCTAAACAGCAAACATCTTAACTTCTCTGATTTAAAACAATCAAAATACTAAAACAAATCCTACGGATTTAAAGATAAAAAAGAACGTCACAAGACTACTATTTCCTTAGCAATACGCTACTCAATTAGGTCAGAGATTTCTTCCAGTGATTTAAGTTTCACCGCGTATTTGTCAAACACCAAGTGTCCCACCTACAGATGGCACCACAGATCACAGCAAATAGCTCCCGAGGCCGCTCCCTCCGCACACGCTCCGCTCTCACACAGCGCCGAGATCGTTTCAGATTTGTTCGCTTTGCCAGGCACACTTGAGCTCAGTATTTAATGCACACAAAGAAAAGGGATGAACCATTCGTCCTTTTCAGACTGCATATATTTCTTTTTTTAAACTAGTGCCTGGTACTGAAAGGATTAACATTCCTTTCCTGCTTTATCACTTTCTTGAATCGCCTTTTTTTGTTTGTGGTTTTTTCCCCCATCATTCTGTACTGGAGATTGAAACAAATAAAACTGTTAAATAATGTTCCAGGAAATATAGAGCATGGAAAAGAAAACAGATTGCTGTGAGCAGGAAAACTTGCAATCTGACTTTCTCTAATACAGAACCTATGGGGATTACAAACTCCAGTCTTCGAATTCAAAAGTAGGAAGGAAAAACAGAAGTAGGCTACGTGCCATTAGAAGTCCTCAGGCAACCTAGGCTTGTATACCACTATTCTATGTATATACACAAGCACACATTGCTAAAAAGTCATTCCCAAAGTCAGCTATGTCGAAAGTTCTTGTAATTCAATCCTTAATCTCTTTAGGAGAGCATTATATTCCCACTCTCAAGTCACTCTCGCATATACCATCAAAGTGTCAGATGGAAGAATATTCATTTGGCCCACAGTAACTACAGCAAAAAAATATCAGCAAGGTAAAAGAAACAGGGTTGAAATACATTACTTCAAAAGCTAGCAATGTCCAAGCAAGAAAAAAAACCATCCCATTCTTACTACCTGCAGACTCACCAGCCTGGCAAGGCACAGAATAGAGTTAAAATAATCTCAAAGTGAATAAAGTGTGCCAATCTGCTTGTGTCTGGTTAATGAACTAACACTGAACTGGACAGCAGCCTTGAAAGTCTGAAAAGTGAAAATTTATAATTTAAAAGCTAGCTATGAACAAAATCAGATAAACGAAACCCAAGTCCCCCCAATCTCTAGTAAATTTCAGCAAGCAAAACAAATCACTCAATTAAACACACAGTGTACTGGAATTATTATTCCCTTGGTTTTATTAAAACCAAATATGAAATAACTTTTTAAAAAAACGCTAAGTAGCTAAAAAAAGCATTACCGAAACCAAAAATGTATTGAGTATTAAAACATAAATTTTCACATACTACACATAGCAAGTATGTGGAATATAAACTGTCAATACATGAAAATTTCTCCTCATAATTTTTATTGAATTTTAAAATATTGAGGGAAAAGTATTGCCAAGCAGGTATATAAAGAAAAAAAAACAGTCGCTGAAGAAGAAAGAATTAAGGTCAATAAAAATGTACAAGATTATATGTTTATGTAACAGTTTTCATATATATTTGAAAGCTAAACTAAGACATTTGGATTTGCTAGAAAAAAGAAAATGAAATCAACACCAAACTACCACTTTTCAAAATTGTTCACCTTACAACTTAACATGGAAACAGTATTCTAACTAATGAAATACAAGGTAACATTTACTGTAAGCGACAGAGACTGGGAGAAAAGCTTGCTTTCGGTTTCACATGAACTGGGATCAACACCAATATATGCAAATAGTTTAAATACTGGAAGTAAAACTAAAACCTGACCTTCATATATTGCAGGCCAAACAACAGTGACTTTCACATGATACTCAAGACAAAAAATATGAAGGAAGACGGGTAGCTTTGTCATAAATGTTCAAATCTGGGCCCCTTAGAAAAATAACAAAGTAATCCACACCATATCAGGTTCTGTTAGGTAACACTACCATGGCCACCAGACTGTAGTGGAGAAGCAAACAGTGCAGCTGAGAGCACACACATCTCTGGAGAGCCTTCCCAAATCAGGCAATTCTTCTTTTCAATGCATTAGTGACCTTGCCATGACAATGTGCCTGGTGTCATTGGTGCAGTGTCAAGGACAAGTCCTGGTATTACTGGCAGTCCAATTGCACATGAGAATAAAAACACGCCTTCATGTACAACATAGAAAGATACAGGGACAACACTGCCCTTGTGTAGGGCTGGAAACCGCTTCTGCGAGGGGCTGGGAGCGAATAATCACAAAGCCTGGATTTAACACCACAAACTATTCCCCACTTCAGACATCTGTTTCTCCTATAGGGGAAGCACAAAACGTCCTACAGTGGCAACATAAGACAAATCTCATAGCAGCAAATATGTGCTTCAAGTCCAGGCTGCTAGAATTTGAAGCATGTTTACTAACAACAAAATGGCTTCGTAGGGACATGAATTCTCAAGTCCATTACACTGTTCCCAGATACATTATAGAGATTAAACAACAAAACAAAAACATTTAAGCCCTTTAAGACCATCATGCTGCCTCGAAAGACGTTCACTAAGGGAGACTGGCCATGTACTATGCTATTCTGGTGCTCAGAAAAACATTTTAAATGCTTTTGTAAGTCTATTTCTATGGTGTAAGTCTAGCATATCTTGTATAAAAACAAAATATTATCTTTCTTTTTCACATTCTGTAAATACAGGAAATTTCTCTTTCCCACTTAAGTGTTCAATTCTTTCAAGCAGCACCAAACCTCCCCAGTCTTCACTTCTTTCCAAGATTATATCTTCCATGTCATTCTCTTCTAAGCACTGAAATCAAACATCTTTTTCGCACCATGATACCTCAAATTTGACAATATCTCCAGCAAAGCCTTATGCAGACCAAGTAGAATAGACTAGTTTCACACCATACTTACGTCAATAAGGTGTTCTTTTCATCTATTAACATGCCATGGTTGACTCACCTTAAGATTCAAAATTTACCCAGACCTTTTCTGAGAAACCAATTCTTAACTATTCAACTTCTGTTAGTTCAGCCAAAATGTAGGACATTAATTACTTCAACTACCCAAGGCTTCATTCTAGTCTTAGCTGGTGAAGCAGTAACATACCATCTCTTCCCATGGCTCAACTTCTAATTTAATAAGGATGTTTTCACTAATAACCCAAACTAAGATGCATTTTTTGAGAAACTTTAACTGATATATTATCTCAAAAGAGAGCCACTTAAACCATGCCAAAAGTTCTACTCAAGTCAGAATTCATCACGTTTATGATTTCTTCCTACCACAAGAATTATTACCCCAGTAGAAAGAAACTGTTTGACAAAACTGTCATCAACAACTATGACAGCTATTATTTGGCTCCATTGCCACTTTCAAGGAGCTACTAAAAAACTGTGGAATCATTCCCTGTACCTGTTAAACCTAAATCCTCCTCTCCTGCCTTACTCCTATGTATTCCCTTTTTAAAAAATGGCATTTATCCATCTGCCATTTTTGGGAACTTCATCCATCCTCCATGACTAAGGGCAACTGCAATGACTCCCAAATTGCCTCATTAAGTTCTCTGCATACGCAAACATGAAATAGAACCAGCTTATTTCAAAACACCTCAGTAAACAAAATAAGCCTTGCCTTTTCTTGACTACAGCTCCTTTTGCTCTTGCTTTTAAGAGATGCCATTCCCGCCATACTTTCAGAAAGGGATGTTCTACAGCTCTAAGCCTTGGATTTAGATGATGGCATACAGGTAAATAGCACAATGGCCTTTTCCATGCTATTTCTCATATACTCCAGCATTACCCCATTTCCTCCAATGACAATTCCTTAGGGTGACTATGATGGCAGTGGCCTTCTCCATGCAATTTCAGGTAGTAGATTCCACAGACACACACAATTTAAATTTTAATAATAATCTTGTGTAACCAAGATTCACAAACAATAAAAGAAAATAATCTTCCTACATTGCAAGTTCAACTAGAATTTCAATTCCTCAGTGTTCAATTACTTACAAACCTGAAAAAGTATGCCTAGGCCGCTCAGTATTTCATATAAAGATATTTTAATGGCTGTTCTTGGCAATATATAACTCTTGCCCCTGGCTTGGCTTACCTTTTATCTACTCACCATTTTTTACTTTCCAAAAGAATACAAGTTTTGGATTTCCTCTATAGTTTCTTTTAAAGCATTCCTGATGTATTTCATACTAGCTTCAATATGACAGATTTGAAAAAAGCTACAATGAGCACAAGCATTTTTTTTAACTGTACAAACTCATTAGCACATCACACACTAATGATCTGCAACTAAGTGAACCTTCTGACGCAGTCCCAACAGCCCCTGATAAAGGTTCGCTCACTAAGGCATCCCAACCACTTTATCTTGCTGAGTAATACAAGTTCCCAAGCTTCCCTACAGGCTACAGCACTAGTCCTTTGGCTGATCTCTCCCAGTGCTCCTCCTGAGCTCCACAATGATTTCATGAAAATGGACCAGCACAGCACACTGCCTTCAGTTACTGAGAAATCCACACACTTTTTCCAGTCCTGTCAGTTTCCAGGGCACACTTCGAGGGTTCACCTCTTTGGGGACAACTAATAGCTCTGATGTGAAAATATTCAACATTTTAAGTTTAAACTGATCAGGGAGATTTTGCTTTAGTGAAAAATGTACAACAATGTGCATTTTCCTGCTCAGTTTTCTCACCACTCACTAGTGACAAATGGCCGCATATTGTTTTCAAAAACAAGTCCTTCCAGAACACAGATATAGAAGTAGCAGAGAATTTCTTATGATCAGACTGAAAAGGTTACTAATCAGAAAGACACAGTCTCAGATTTCCCAAATAATTAATGAAGTAATGACTCAAGAGTCATGAGCATGGATGAGTATAAGCATACTAAACCTGTCAGTGAGGTTCCAAAATCAAAGCATAAATCCAATTTAATGGTCACTTAATGGTACATTTGACAAACGAGTTTATAAATTTTTGACTAAGCAAAATGCATACATATTATTAAACATTTCAATAATTAAATCCCCTATGACTATTGATCTTAATAATGTACATTTTCTTTGAAAATTAATATTTTATAAAATGAAGGAAACTTAGAGAACAATGTTGAACTAACAGTCTCAACAAGAAAAATAAAACAGATTTCTATATCATACCTCTACGCTGGGGCTAAGGCTGCTCGGCAATGTTTCTGATGTCACTGTTGTGCTTGGAAGGCTGGAGAAGTCCCAGGTATTCACAGGCTGTATTGGTTCAGATGGCTGAGAGTGATCAATGCATTTTGGATTGTCCAATAAGGTCACTTCATAAAATTCTTGAATATCTAAACATGTAAAAATATCGCAGTTAGGCTTGATAGTTCCTCTAATATTCTGATTTTAACTACATCTTCCTCCTGCAAAACAGATTAGATACGGCTTCATCTGCCACGGGTAACTTCGTAGGGATCACCACAATCACATGAACCTCCCCACCGCACACACAACTCGCTCTCTGTGCCCCTGTCTCGGAGCCTCTGTGTCCCCACTCACTCTGGGCTTCTGCCACCGACCCCAGGAGCACGAGCTGCAGCAGGAACAGCAGAAGCACATGATATAACTGCAGTGGAATAGTGGAAGGGATGGGTGTCTATGTTTCAAGTTCTGGTATACATAATTTCAACTAATGTAGCCTTCGGTTAGCTGAAATCTACTGTTCAAGGGCAATATTAGAAGGTCTATTTTGTACATGTTTCAACTAAATGACCACAGAAATAGAAGTATACTGATGAAATCAGCAAGAGGGAGAAGCTGCAAGAAGTTAGGAAAGGGAAGATTGATGAGGATAGGTCATCATCTGCTTTTTCCATCTAAGTAACAGGAATAGGATGAAACTTAACAGTATGAATTACCCATCATACTTATGAACTAATTAACAGCTTTTTCTATAACCCTGAAGACTCAGCTGAAAACATCTGAGAAACAAAAATTTGGCTGTATTGCATTTTTTATTGACATCCTACTCACTACATGAAGCATCAATAAAAATAACACAAAATAAAGAAGCACCAAAGGTGTTCTATGAAGTGTAGGTATATGAAACCTGCTACCACAACTGCAATCAGATCCATAAACACATTAAAAAAAAAAGTCAGAGAAGCCATAGGCTAAGGGAAGTGCAAAGAAATAAAGAAGTTGTCCTGTAAAGCTTTTAGTCTCTTATTCAAAGTAAAAATCTGCTGAACAGGAGTTGCAAACTCTTGATTTTTGATCACACCAACTTCATAGAAGACAAACATACAAACACAGTAAGCCAAAGGAAACAGGACCCAGCCATGAGTGAGGAGTCTAAGCTGCAGTTTTGTAGCTTTCTAGCAACAGCCCAGAGTCAGTAACAGGGGCAAAATAACCAATTCCTTTATAGAGCTGCCCCACAAAACAAAGACCACACAACTAAGAGTTGCAACTACTGTTGCTAGCATTCCAGTCTTACGTGTTTTTATATATATTGCACTTCTGCTCTCTACCAGCTCAGAAAACTGAAATTCTCAAATTCCATTTGTATCTTTCCTCTGAGCAAGAGTCAAATTCCTACCAACAGCTTACATTAATTTTTAAAGTTATACTTGCTCTTAGCGCTGCTGATTGGAAGAAATAGCAGTGAGGGTTGCAGAAGATGTTAAGTGACCTAGATATACAGGAGCAAAGCAGCCTAAGAGATACAAATTGCCTTTAAATCTATCTTTCACATTAGCTCCCTCAGTTGCAAATTTGTCTTGTAGCTGCATTAACATCAATACATCTATCAAGCACACCCAGTAAAGATTTTTTTCCCCCTGACAGAGAGTGCTTTGCATATTAAAATAGGCAGTGGTTTAAGTTGATTCTATAGCTGCAATCCACAGCAACCAAGCCAGGAAGATCACTACATTATTTATGGGAAGGGGTTATTTGTGCAACTGTTTTGCAACAGAAATCTAGGACACTGATTTTCAATTCTGCTACTATTCTTTTAAGTCCCTGCCAGCGGAGGTAGCCATTTATTCTTCCAGCAGAATGACTCGTTTCAAAAAGCACTGCATTTCCCGTACCTCACCTCCACTTCTCTATGGAGGACACCACGACAGACTTGCTATTGAAAGATTGCAAGACATATATGCACCACTTAATGAGGGGATTAGTTTCTGTTTATCCTGGACTTGCTCCAAATCCACAAAGTTTCTAGAAACTTGGTGTCTATATGATAATATCTACCTTCTTAAAAAGAAGTTTCCATTTTTACTATTCAGAATGCAAACATTAAGTGCGTACAAGTATAGGCAAGCCACCTATGAACCCTGAACGCATTAGGTCCACAAGAATGCAAGTTGACAACTACACTTTTATAAAGCCAGAAACTTAAGACCATACTAAATTAAATCTAAAAATTCCTTCTTCTTTTCTACAGCTATATATCAGCTCACAAAAATATTTCATCACATCAAAACACTTGAATATGTACTGAACACATGTTAATGATGTGTGGATACATTAGCATATGAAAAGTTCTAACATTTTCCTAATTATTACAAATAGCAGGTAGTAAAACACTAAGTTTTAGTTGTATTTATGGTCAGATTCCCTCTTCAAGCTAGGATGTGCTATTTCTATGTTACAGCACTTTTCTCCCATATTAATTCCAAGACAGATTATATCTGTCTAAACTAAGTTACAGAAAACTAAGCTACAGAAAACTGATTCAAACCAGGTATCACACAACAGCAAAAGAAAACACAGACGGGGAACATTTCAAAACTAGAGGGGAACATTAAAGCAACAGCTGAAACTTGAAAAATAGGAGCCCAGAGTTTTAGGAATCCAAAGTGACAAAAAGTGATGAATGGTAGGCAACACATAAAACCATCCTGGAATTTGGTCTGCCTACAAGTAAAACCACATTAAGTAGCCAAATCAGAAATATGTTTGACAGCAAAAAGGATAAAAGCCTATACAAAGCAAGTGACAGACCACCAGTTCTGCAATGGAGGACTCTTATGACAAGGAAAACTATATTTCTTAGCCTATTAGTAGTGTGAAAAGACAAGCAATGGTGACAAACTGGGGGTTTTTACTCTAAAAGCAATTTGCTGATGTATTGTTCACCCCCTTCCTATATTCTCCCCTCATCTTAGTTTTGTTCTTTGAACAGGCTTGTTCACCAGTAACATGATATGCCAGAAGCTAAAACTGCTCACTTTTAAAGCAAACAAGAGTTATCTGCCAAATACAAACTGAAACCCAAATTGACTTTACAAGGGAGATCCAGCTCACTAAAAACCGCAGCACAGTAATTAAAAGAACAGCAGAACTGCAGAAACAAATTATTTTCTTTCCTAAAGTATATTTGAGGGCAGTTCAAGAGACTACATCAATTCTATCTAAAGAATCTGCCTCCAAGGACAAGGATTCCAACCAGCAACATGACACCATTCCTCAAGATCAATTTCTTCCCTGCTCCTTAGAAATCAAACATAAGGCCTCTGCTTACCATTTGTACAGGTATGTGCAATGTCTGCTACTTTTTGCTATATATTCAACAGAGAGTACACTTGTTATCAGGATAACTTAAGGTCAGTGCACGTTCTAAAAAATCTCATTGCCAAGCCAAGTTCTCCACATGCACCTTTCTTACAGAAAGGAATATTTAATTTTAGTATAGTCAGCTAGGAAAATTAAGCTGAGCAGAATTATTTCCTGCATCCACTTACGTGTGAACCTTTTGATAACTGTAGCTTTGCATGTGAAATATGCGATACCCATAACAGCATTTTCTTAAGGGAATGGTGCAACCCTATATACAAAGTGATGGCATTGCTCATAACAGGCCATGGGCCTTGTGTTAAGTGAATAACCAGGCCTCTGCACTTGTCCTGGCCTGCCCAGAGCTTTGTTGTAGTTTGTCCAACTCTACCACTAACTATCTAAAGACCAGGTGACTCATCTAACTTGCATGGCTTTTACTTAGCTTCAGACAACTATGTGAGCTAACACCTATTTCTATAAATATTTTTATATATAATACACACAGCTTATACCTAAATAAATATTTGCTACATATATTCCATAAATAGTACACATGAATATGCGAAATCATTCAGTGTTACACCACACAGTTGTCCAGAGCTAACTAAAAGCTGTACAGAAATACAAGTACATGCACACAAAGACTGAATGTACAATTTTACATTTGTGTGTGTGTAACAGCTAATACATACCAATAAAAATGGGTTATTCCATAGGGAATGGATTACCTATGACCCCAGAAACAAAAGCTGCATAGAAGAGCAAAGGCATAGCATGAGAGCAGAGGCCTTGAAAACAAAGACACAGGATGGTATCAGAGGCCTCAAGTCTACAAGCAATTCAGCAACTGCTAATTACAGGTCAAAGGAAGCCAACCTTGAGAACTGGGCAAAAAAAGTTCAGGGGTAACAGAACAAAGAACATCCAGTATATATAAAATACACAGTACACACAAGAAATTCAAATGCAACTGCAAAGTAGAGAAGAAAAAGTGAAGCATAGAATATGTCAGCAAACAACAATAACCCCAACCAAACATAACAGTGAGGAGAAAGAAACATGCAACACTGCACACTTCCATGGGAAAGATTCCCTTTACTCAGTCTCCCATTCCGTTCTTCTCTGACCATCTTTTAATATGTTCTGGTTTTCAAACAAGCATCAAGCAACTCCCTGTAATTTTTTTACATGATGTTGGTTTGAGGCTTCTGATATTGAACCTCTGTATTATGGTATAGAATAATTCAAGGAACCAATTGAATTTCATTGGCATTTACTATTTATCTACCTGAAACAGAGCTGTAGTTGAGGTGAGTGTCGGTCTCAAAGTAACAAGTGATAGGACAAGAGGAAATGACCTCAAGTGGTGCCAGGGGAGATTTAGGTTGGAAATTAGGAAAAATTTCTTCTCTGAAGGGGTTGTCAAGCATTGGAAAAGGCTGTCCAGGAGAATGGTTGAGTCACAAGAGGTGTTTAAAAGACTTGTAGATGTGGTGCTTAGGGATATGGTTTAGTGGTGGACTTGGCAGTGCTGTGTTAAAGGTTGGACTCAATGATCACAAAGGTCCTTTGCACGTTAAATGATTCTGTGGTTTATTTTTTTTTAATTGAAACCATTCCTCTAATGATCACAGTAACCTACAGTTTTTAGGCTTTGCATTTTTACACTTTAAGCATCTTGACCATTTGTGGGTTATAGATGGTTTGTCTTAAATAAATGCCAGGAAATTCCACACAAGCTTAGCATTTCATGAACTTAAACAGTTACACATTTACTACAACAGACTGCTCTGGATGCTGTCCATGTAAACTAGTGAACTGTTGTCCTTACATCATGTAATACACAAAGGTATAAACTGCTACCACAATATATGTGAATTTAACAATCACATTTGTGTATGCTGTATTAATTGTATCCCCACATGAAGGTTTTCAGTTTTAACGTAGTTAACAGCTTCGCGTATGAGCAAGAATTAATTTAGGAAGCTCATGCTTCTTTTCTGTTTGTTTATTTTTTTAATACAATCTAAATTCACATTTTGCATTCTGAAATGCAAAGGGGAAGGGTTTACCTGCTGGCAATTCTAATGCTGTCTAACCCAGCCCAGGAGACTATTCACCACCTTTTGCTCCAAAGCACACTGATTGTTCATGTTCAACTTTTTATCACCAGGACCCCCACATTGCTACATGTAACACTTTTTTCCAGCTGGGTGACACACAGTGTATATATTGGTACATAGGATTGTTTCTCCCTAGGTGCTGGACTCTACATTTCTACTTGCTGAACTCCATGAGGTTCCTGTCAGCCCATTTCAACCTCAGCTTGTTGAGGTCCTTCTGCATGGCACCATGACCAGGACTTACATGCTTCAGCTACTTAGTTAATCCTGCACTGACATTGACAGGTGTTCCTTTCTGATAGATCTTCAACAGCAGAACAAACCAATTTCAGCCAAAGCCAGCAAGACAGCAAAACACTAGATAACTTTGCATCACCATACAAACTCTACCACAAAAAGCTTTTCAATACCAGCTTTGTTCAGGAGAACCTCTCAGAGCCACCACCCTCCCTCAGACCTGCAAGCAACCAAGGAGCTTATGAATTCCATCAGAAATTGACCTATTTCAGTTTAGTCCATGCAAGCAATTCCTTTGTCATCGCTCATTGGTCTGCCTCTTCTCAGACATTTGATCTGAATAGAGCACATGCAAATGCCTGGTTTTGTTTATGACATTACCCATATTTGAAAAAACAGGTTTGTTAAGAATTTGACTACCTGTGTGTTGTCCAGGAAGAGGTGCCATCCCATTATAAATTAAGTACTTCTCTAAATCAAGGAGGGGAGGGAAAGACAGCTTTATTTCTTAGGGCTTCCTGCCAAAGCACCCAAAGCACTTGCAAACTTAAGCCTTAAAACCACTAGAAAAGAAAACAAAGGTCAACATGCTATTTCAGTTCAGAGCAATTTGAGATATATGGTATCTGCCAAGTTCTTAACAGCCCAACATAACGTATAGACAACACAGAGTCATGATCACTGTCAGAACAGGCAAAAGAGCCTGCCAACGCTACAGACTTTCATTCTTCAGTCATAAAGCAACTCCAAGGAAGGCTCAATCATGCATGCTTACTTCACCTGCTATATCAAGCTAGGAATATCCATTTAATACAAGTAAATCACAACTTGAAAAGTGATGAACAAAAAAATACAAACACCAAGAAAAGCTTCGTGTCCATTTACCAAGCCAATGGCAAGAGTTAAGTAACCACTCTATTTGCATATTTAATGGTTGTGTTGTCATGGTGTGTATGTCTGATCAAAAATCAATGTATGCATATGTACTATGAGAAGTGAAAACCAGCCTCATCACAACCCCTGTAAAGCTCCTTTCAGGGCTGGCTGTTTGGGGATCTATTTCTTCTTTAAAACTGCTGCACACAATCGAGACTTCTTAAAAATTTAAGGAGCAACTTGTGGTGCAGCTTTCTCACTACATGTTCTGTTCTACAAGATCCTTTGCCGCAAGCTGCAGCATCGAGCCACTGATCCTCAGCTCTTCCGCTTGTTCCAGTAACTGTGTCCCACCCTTTGAACATCCTTTCTGCACACACTTCTTTGCTTAAGTCAAATTCCAGGAGATGTTATTTTCCACTTCCAGCTCTCCTGAATTGGTGCTTAACTGAAACTGCCCTCATCTAACCTCAGATCTAATTGTTTGCTTTTATTCCTCTAGCTGCTTTTTCCACTCAGACAAATTCAACTCCTTACCAACCTGACCACTTACACTTTCCAAACTATTCATTCATATTTTCCTCTTTGCTTACTAATCCCTCCTTCACCACATCTTCACAGAATCAATTAGGTTGGTAAAAAGAACTCCAAGATCGAGTCCATCCTATGACCTAACACCACCATGACATCAAGTGTCACATCCAGTCTTCCCTTAAAAAGTGCTTCACACTGTCTCTATCCAATTTTCCTTCAGAAACCCACAGGGTCTTCTATATCCAGAATTAAGGTAGGAAAAACTGTCACACCCAGATGAAAACTGACACAATAATATTCTGCTGTCTAAACTTTCTGATTTAATATCACCTCATGCACACTTAGTCCTCAGCCTAAGCCTGAAAAAACCCCAAGAACCACCCAACTTCCCCCCGAACACACAACAAATATCCAAACTAAAAATGAACTCCCAGCTATCCACCCTCCCTAAATATCTCAACACCAGTTGCAAACCAGTAGCTACTACAAAAATGTACTTTTTTCTTAAAGGGATATATTTACTACTGTCTTCAGTGGCAACAAAAACCTTACCATCAAGTCTTATTTGTAGTACGTCCCGTAGATAATGTCAGTACAGGACTGATGAGGCTTCTCACCAGACAAATGCATTCAAAAAATCAAACTAGCTTTGGGATGAGTTCACTCAACCCTCCAAGTAGAGCTTCCACACGGGTGCATAGCTTTGCTTGGATGAGACAGCACAAGCATTGGTTTCTTCTACCTACAGGAAGCTCCAAGGTAATTATGTGACAGCAGTGGCAACACAAGGCTGGGTGTGCCACAGAGTAGCATCTCCTCCAGCACTAACACTTGTATGTTTCCTGCAGCCAAATCTTAACACAAGTTTCTGAAAACCACTTAAAGTTGCAGTGCTTTTACAATTTGCCCACAAGTTCTTCTTGCTGCTCCTCTGTCTTAGGCTGACTTTTTAATTTCAAGCCAAAATACGTCAGCTGTTTTGAGGGCATGGCTGGGAAGATACTTGCACATGACAAAATTCCTATAAAAGCTTCACCAGAGAGCTCTCAAGCCTCCCCTAACTTAGAGAAAGAACATGAAGCTAAGGGGGTTATTCTAGCGTCAGCCCTACACCTTCTGCAGTCTCTTAACAATCTTGCAAATTTGGCCTAGTTATAATTCAGGAAACCATCTGTGCAAGGAGACTCCTAGTCAGCTGCTACAGTTCAGTTTCTTTGAAGATTCCTTCCCCCTGCACCAAAACAAGCTCCATCTCTCAACATACAGGCAAACAGATGCACAGGGGGCACAGGGCATTCCAGCTGCAGAGCTGAACAAGATGTTCTGCCCTTGCTGCTAGGACCACCATGGAAGCAGGACTAAGATCAGGACAAATATCCTCTCTCATGCTTTCCCCCTTCCTCTACATCGTACCCAGGACTGAAGCAAATGTTGAGGGAGATTAGGAGCAAATCCAGGAACACAGAAGTATGGAAGGAGACAAGCAGCACAACTAGGGAAAAGAGGTAAAAGAACAGAGGAAATAAAGCAAGGACAGGCCAGAGGGCAAACTTTCCCAGAACCTGGAAAATATATACCAATTATTCAAAATTTCGACTGTCTTTTCAGCCCCTGGACAAACAGCAGATTTATTGACAAGGTTTTTTTGGCAGCAGACCCTTTCAATGGTAACCCTCGGAAGAGAACACTGCAACTGGTATATTCTACAGTGCAGCTATGCAACACTGAACACACAGTCAGTGCAACACCACAAGGATAAACTTTTGCCACAATACTATTTATCTGCATACCAGTAGCTACTCAACTTACTACTTACTTGCTATTTTAGGTGACCAAAAGCAGCACCTAATCCCAAAAATTCAATACATTGCCCTGTCACACACACGCAAGACAGAGTGGAAAACACTTTAAAAAAGCAAGCCAACTATCAAATTACACGACATACATACAAAATAGTAAGTAACTCTTAAAAAGAGGAGCAATGAGACTATTTCACTTATTATTAGGTTCCTTGAAGAGGAAGACATGAAGTTCTTCCAAAGACTGGGACAGTTGGACAAACTGCACAGTAGAAACATACTAACGATGACTGAATTAACATTCCAATCATCTGGACACCAACTAAAATGTTTATCCTCCTTCCATCTGAATGAAAGTAATCAAGTACTTAACTATCTTTGTAAACACAGGCCTAAGTCAAATTTCTCTGAAACTGACCAGCTTTTGTGTATTCAAAGGAGACCATAGCAAGCGTAACCGTAGTATATCCTTAGGAAACTTATCCAGAAAGTTGATAAACACCTCAAAGTTGCAAGGATTATATTGCATGGATGTTTCAGCCTCAAATATGAGCAAAGATGTATCACAGAAGCTGCAATCTGGGGAACAAGTCACAAAAATGCAGCAAGAATAAGATTTCAATGTGAATATAACCTATTTAGCACCTGCAACAATTTCAGTACTATCCAATGCTCCAGAAGATCCAATTCTCCCTAAACCTTCCTCTAATATAAACATAATAATAACAAACCCCAGCAACATTCATTGACTATCAAACAAGATCCTCAACTTATTGCCAAGGATTTCAGGGTTCTTAATGTAAATATTATTCAGCTGAGTCTGAAAGAATGTGCACTAAGGCTTCAGTAACCTTTGAAAATGGAAAGGCCTGAGCTATTTGATGAGTTAACTGTGTCATCATGGCATATGGTCTATTAACTGTACTGCTGAAATAAAAGTTGATACTGAGGCTTCCCCAAGAGCAAGTATTTTTTGTTTCAGTTCAGAAGAGGAACTTGTGTTTAACTGTGTTTGATTTCCAGTTAGCCAGCAAGTATAGGAAATATTCCCAAGGTGACTAAGTGAGAAGGAGCGAGAAGAGCTCCAGAGCTGCCACACACAGCTCAGAGCTGAGATCACACATCACGTAGGAGGAATGTGGTCAGTCCACTCCAAAGTGGACCAGCTTTGAGGAGTGCTGACCCAGTCCAGTCTACTTCAGCCTAAAATCTAGGGGTGTTTTCCTAATTTAATTAGAAAGCTAATGTGGACAGAGATGAGACTATGTTTTATATTCCTAGAATTTTCAGTCCCAGTCACCCTGCTGAGAAACCTGGAAAAAGAATTTACTTTATGTAATCAATTTTTTTCAAAATTTTCAGAGACAGGACATCCTTTTCTGGGTTGTAAAAATGTATTAACAGCATTTGTAATATGTTCTGTTCAATTAATAAAGCTCATCCAAACTATGGTTAAAAGCACCTTCATGTTTACCAGGGGAAGCTGTTCTTTGGTTTAGTAAGGATTACTGAAACAACTAAATTTTTTTATTCAAAATTTCCTACACTGGATGTTTAGTGCTAGGAAGAGCCAGCGCATAAGCACAATTTTCAAGGCAGGTCTCCATGCAAAAAGGACTCCAAGTAAAACAAATGAGATTGCTTACACAATGAAATTCAACACGTTGAACCTTCCCCAGTCAGATTTGCTATTTTATACTAAAAAGCCTGTATATGCATAGCTACAAAATTATATATATGTGTGTACATCTATACACACAAAAACATCCCACTTTAAGCAAGAAGGGTAGCACAGCCAACTGCACTGCCAGTGTATGTAGAGACTCTGCTAGAATTCCCTTTTTCTGACACCAGTGCACAGGGAGTTAAGTTATTGTCAGGAAAATGAATGTTTTTAAAGTAGCAAACTACCTCACGTTTCTAGCTATAATATTTTTAATTTTAGAAGTCTATTTAAATATGGTAAACTTCAACATGACACCCATTAAAAGCAGACCTTAATTAAACAAAAATATTATGTGTATAAACAGAAGTCTGCTTCACATGTTTTCTCTCAGAAGTGTTACTTTTGCATGCAAGTGTTTTTCTTTTTATATTTTCAAAAAGATATATTTATCTGTACTTTTTCAAGAACCTGTATCTTCTGAAAAGGTAAAAGAGTGCCTAAGCTAAGAACAGAACTTACCTGCAGAATTATTATCTCACTATTTGAAGATAAATACCAAATACTTTACCAAAGTGAAAATAAGTCTACCCCATTTTCTATGTATGGATATTTTCCTTTGGTCTCATAATAAATTGGCTCACCAATGATGAGAATATCAGTAACAAGTCATTTTAACTGGAAACAAGAAATCATAAGGTACAAAAGATACCACAAATTTTTGAGCCTTTACAAAAGGAAATTGACTTAAAACTGACACTATTCTCAGGTTGATTTTAATTACAGGCCCTGGGTATTCATTTAATTAAAGTACTAGACATTATTACACCTAGCTGGTCAAAGCAATGGAAAATACCACATTACAGAAGGCAAAAAATATAAAACCAGGCTTTTTCAGAGACTGTTTTAAGGAGGGCACATTGGTTACCACTTTTGTTACAGATTGAAAGTTCTTACAGTTACCTCACTTAAAATGTAACACTGTTGCAATGTCGATCTTGTGACACTGGCTGTTCGCACTGACTAGTCACTGGTCTAATTCAAATGATTTCAAGCCATAATTCAAGAACAAGGTCAAGTTTGTAGATGGCTGAACTAAAATTTTATTGGGAGAACTAAAAGGAGAGGACAACATAAAAAAGGCTCAAACGAAAAATTAATACTACTTATTCTTCAGCATCCAAATGGAAATTACAAAAAAAAAACCCCTTCCAATTTCTGAAACATCTTTAGCTTCTAAAACCTTTTAATATCTAAAAGCATGAAACACTGTTAAAATCTGTAGTTTTCAGGAACATTTAATTTCCTCCATTATAAAGCCAAAAGACGTATTTCTGTGCATAATGCTATTTATTGCTTGAAGGAACAGCATTTGATTGCCAAGTCAAAAATTATACTAAAAAAGATACATGAAATTGACAGCAGATCCTGACTACAACCTTCACAAACCTACCTACTGTGGGCAAGCAAGTCTTGGATATAGTGCAGTAACTTGGCAGCAAAAGCAAAAAATAAATGGATCACGTTTGGTGGGGATTTTTTTAGTATTGTTTTATTAAAAAGAAACAAAACAAACAAACAAAAAACCACCCAAAGCAGAAAGTAAAAGTAGCACACTTTCTGGAAGAAGTATCTCTAAGAGAAATAACTTGGTAGAGTTGAGCCTGAAACTTGCTGTCAGAACAGCACTGGTTATTTCAGTTGGGAACACATCACAACTTCTATAAAAGGCACACTTAAAATTCAGCCATAAAGCAATGAGCAATGGGGTATTCCAGGTAAGTCTAACCCCCAGCAAAATGGAATACTTCATCCAGCCTGCTCCAAGATCTTCATGAAAACAAGACAAGCAGGAGCCAACTCAAGGCCTTCCCAGTAACTGCAGCCATCTTCCAGATCACATCCTTTCCTGGGAGTCTCCCCACTCTTTACCCCCATCATGCAGTAATCACACCATAAAGGTAGGTGTTTCCAGGAAAACAATAGCCAGGAGCAGCCTGCCAGGAACAAGAACTCCCCTGACATATTTCCACAGAAACAAGCAGGTTAGAGGAGAAAGACCCAAGCTGACAGCATAAATTGCTTGGCAAGTACCAGCCTTCTGCTAGATGGTTTGGGAACATATGTATGCAATCTAATAAACAATCATACAGGAACCCAGGAAATGAAAAGTTAATGCAACAGACCCAAGAAGCACCTGCTGTGTGTGCACAGATGAACTGAACTCAACAAAAACTAGGGTCCTGTAGTTGCAATGTGCAACTTCTTACAAGTCCAGAAAACAGGCCACACAGCCCACCCAGGCAACAACACATTCCTCTTTTCTGCTCTTGCAGAACAAAGCCAGCAGACGTGAGGTTCCCTGCTCTTTCAAGTCCACTACTACTACTAGGTGTAGACTTATAAACAATGAAGATTCATAAGTGGATATGAGAAGAAACTACATCTTGCAGGTTTGAGTATCAAAGGCTAACAAGTGTCTTCTCAATGAAGGGGAGAAAACAGAGTATTGCATGGACCTTCAAGAGTTTTACAATAGAAAGCTCTCACACATACACCCAAAACAAGAAAACTGGCAGTCAACATTGAAATATTCTGGGTGAAAATAGGAAGTGCTGCGGCTGTACATTAAATATTTGACACAAGAATTCAACATTCTGATCTGCCAATGAGTGAATCTGTTCATACGTGTCCCACAAGGATTATGTTTAGCTCTTCATCATGGAGTTGATTAGCATCAACTGTGTAGTGAAGAGAAACACAGAGTTCCTATAAGGAAAAGATTCTTGTAACTGACCTATTTTCACAACTACCCTTCGTGAACTTGCATGATAAGAAAAAAAACCCAGCACAATTACTGTCTTCTGAAAATCTACACAAGATTAAATAAATGCTCCAGAAGAAAGCATTCAGCAGCAATGCATGTTTATGTTTTGCCTGTCCTCGTGCTTTCACCACAACATAGGTTCAAAGAAGCTGCAGCCCAGTGAAGGAAGATGTGGACCCCTAGGACAGTAATCATGTAGTAAGTTAAGTAACAAATATAGCTACAATGTTTGTCATCAGTCCAATTCAGGCACTGGTTACTGTTAAAAGACAAGGATGCAGAACAAACCTTATTCTTTAGGATAAACTAACATTAGCTGTCATAAAGATAGTGACGATCAATCAAGAACCTCTTCTCACTGCTTCCCTGCAGAAGTTTCCAAATAAAGACAGGATCCTGCAAGTTCTATTTATGCTCAGGGGTTTTTTTCCAAACAGACAGGCAGGAACTTCAAAATTACATGCAAGAGCTTCTAAGAACTTATGGGAACATTTAAAGTCAAGCACGGTAAGGACTGAAAACAGAGAATTAGTAGTGCTTTCACTACACTTTAGTATGCAACAAAGGAGAAGAGATGACTGTAGTACTCCCTGAAGCATTAGAGGTTTCTTCCCATTTACTTTAGGTTAAATTTGCACTTCAGTTATACACTCTGTGATGTTTTTAGAGGCTCTTCAGCAGGAACTGCTTGATTCCTTAGACTAAAAACATTTCAACTCATTCACTAACCTGTTACATACAGACAGAAAAAAAACCCCACCCTCCTTAGAAATTTATCAGGTGAACAAAGATGCATGGAAAAACAATCTAAAGAAACCTAGGGTATCATGCCACAGCATTAAAAACTACTCCACAGTTTTAAGCAGTTTGGACCAGTTAAAAGCCTCAAATAAAGAAAGTACGTGTAACAAGTGAACTGTTGATCTGTAACAACACGTGCGTTACTATACTAAACAAAAACACAACGACAAGAAGCACGTGGCTTCTAATTTAAAACACCTTTTGTTCTTAACACCACAAGTGACAGCATCAGCAAGAACCGACCAGCTTGCGCACAAACTGAAAGAAATCAACCTTTTACCTATCAACGCCTGGAAAAGGTTACTTTGGAAGATGCTGATGACACGCTCGATGGAGCTCCGCAGCTGCCGGTCCTCCGTCTGGCTCAGCTTGGAGCGGTATTCCTCCAGGAGGCGCAGGGCTCGTTGGGTATCTGCAAGCGGAGACCAGACACACGGCTGACCGGGGCGCACCGGGCAGGAGCACCGGGGATGCAACAAGCCCCCGCGGCCGGGACCACCCCAGCCCGGCGCGGCAGCTCCTTTGTTCGCAGCCGGGAGAGAGCAGGCGGGACGGTGCCCTCGGCGCGCTCGCACCGCCCGCAGCCCCGCGGCTCCCGCCAGCCGCCCCCCC
>VZTI01000221.1:731947-794381 GCA_013397865.1 Struthidea cinerea
GGGAGGAGGCAGGTGAGCGCTCCCCCGCCTTAAAGGGGCCGCCCCGCCCCGCCCGGCCCCGCGGGGCGCCGGCAGCCAGCGCCGGGCACGGCGGGACGGGCACCGGCACGGGAACGCAGTGGGAACCGGCCCACGGCGAAACCCGCCCTGAGAGACCCCGAAGGGGATTGCCGCCGCCGTCCTCGGCGCGCCGCTGGTGGTGCCCGGCGTGGGCTGCGGGAGGGCGGGACAGCCCCAGGTGTGCGCCGGGTACCTGCTGTATCGCTTGTCTGTGTTTAACTGCGGGAGTTTCTGGGCAACACGGACCAAACGACCGTGTTGGTGCTGTGGGAGTGCCGGGCACGGACCGGTTCCTGCGGTGAAGAAGCACAGGTAGAGCTGTGCCTGGCTGCGGGGAGCCCAGAGCCGCGTTACCTGGCAGGAGGTCAAGGGACAGGCAGGAGGACAAAGATACCTCGCAGACCTTGCCGGCCTACACAATAAGCAATACATGGGAGCACTGGCATCCACCTGTTGCTGGGGTTTTTCCTTCAGTTATCCTGGTGAAGTCCTGCATGAGGAGGAAGGACTCACTTAAAGCAGGATAAAGAAATAGCTTTGCTGCAGTTAACAGAGGGCATAAGGTTAGAGTAAGGACATCATGGGAGAAAGCATGAAAAGCCTTGCTTCCTGGAAAGTTTAAGCAATGGGCTGTATAGGCTGACATTGGGGACTGATCAGAATCATGGTAGTTACTTTATCAAAACTGGCATGGAAATGGTAAGGAGTTACCTTCAAAGGCAGAACAGCTTGCTTTTTTGCAAGATAGCAAAGAGGTGACAGAGCATAGAAATGGCTGCCTTGGATAGAAACATGTGTGAGCTAAATGGTCTTTGCAGCATATTCTATACACCCATTAAAAGGAAATGTACATAAAAGCTGGTGAATCTAGGGTTAACTCTTGTTCTGAGAGGGAATGTTAACTTATTTCTCAATCAGATGGACAGTCAACCAGAGCCCCTGATCTGATACACTTCAAACCCTGTATGTGTGCACATATGAGAGGCAGAAAGAGACTGGAAAGTTCAAAGCAAATACTGCTGATGTGATTTTTTTTTTTTTTTAATCCAAGCCTACATCTCCATTTATACTTTTTAGATTTAAGCACAACTGAAAATGTTCAAGAGCTTATCCAAAGAACCTAAAAAGAGTGTCCTGGGCAGCTCTCACAAATTTCAAGTCTAAAAATCAGAACTAGATTTCTCTTTGGCAAAGACCTAACCTTAAGGAAACTTACACTGTGACAGATCTAACACAGATCTAGATAAGGCCTCTCTCTTTTCCCTCCCCAATACTCCTATGTTTTGTTCTTTGATTTGTGCCAGGAGTTTCTCCTCCTCCTACAGCTATGTAATGTGAAAGTGTTCACACATCTCATTGAAGCAAGCAGAACATACTTTTAGTGCTAACTGACACACACTGCCCATTTTCCTCCTTTCTAGCTGAGGTATTTTCATACCTCAGAATTTTGGCACCAGCTGGTACCAGTTCAGGTATTTTGAAATGAAAGCAGGCTAAGAACGGACATTGGCAGAAGCCCCCATCATCTGGCCTCATCAGTTTTCAGTGTTTACAACAGCAATAAATGTACTCTAAGGGGGCAATAGCCCTTTAGATGTCAGAGGAATATATATACAGAAGGAGAGGAAGAACAACCTAAATTTAGCTAGCAGAAAGGAGACATCTGCAGCATTTAGGTTGGTTTTGCTGACTGACATAAAAGTATTATTACAAAGCAAAAAAAAGAATTTTTTTTACAATTAAAGGAACCAGCATAAAGAAACTACTTTTTCATACACAGGATTTGATGTTTCCAAGTCTTTTTTATTTTGAATTAGAGATAATCCCATTACATATGGTCAGTGTGCTGGGGATAGAGAAATAATCCCATACCTAACACCCTGAGACAGCATTTCTCACTTGTTACTAATGATCTAGGAAAAAAAAAAAAACAGAAAGAAAACATCAAAGAGGGGGTCAGGATGATGGATCAGCAAGTCAGGAAGCAATTAGGTGAGCCTTATTGCACCTCAGAGAGCGGTGTTGGTTCCCGGCACTTCTGTTTCTGTTCTGGGAGTGTATCTGCTGATTGAAAGCAGTTGAACCAGAAAGCACAGTCTTAAACTTCAGTATGAAAAGTGGGTTTGAAATTCCAGCACATATAGAAAATATCCCATGCACGGCAAATGACATTTTTACAAGCAACATTGCAGCTAGAGCCAGTGTTGCAAAACTGTCCTGTATTACACATTGTCTTTTTCAGGCTTCAGCTTTCAGGAAATTTTGTAGTTCCCTTGGAGGAGGGGAAAACTGAGTATGAACCAGAGCATCGTCTGTGCCACAACTTAAACAATGTCATTTAAATCAAACCACTACATGCAGCATACAGAAAAGCTTGTACTTCTATTATGACTGGTGTGGTCAGTATAGAAGTCAACATTATACTGTGCTTAACACACCCTGGCTGTGCTCCAAAATGACCCTTGGAATAGGAACTCCAGGACAATTACACAAAGCAGCAGCCCATGGCCACTGTAGTCCTCTTGGCTGCAGAAGCATCTGAGGATGTGACCAATGGCCCTTTCTCCCTGCCCTCAGATTTCCCCATTAAAATCCCCTCTTTTGCAACTGCTGCCAGGAGCACATCTGGGATGTTCTGCCTGGGATGACCTCTGGCAGGGACAGGCAGCTTGTTAAGAGCACACGTACTGCTCTGCCTGTTGAGGACGTGGTGCTTAGGGGGGATGTGTGATACAGGACCAGGCAACTTTTGGCAGCAGGGAGGCCAGCACAGCATAAGCTTTTTTCCCTGGAAAACCTGCTGTAACAGTCACCTGATCCTAGCCCATGCCATTTGTACATGGGGAAAAAGCAGCTCTGTGTCAGAGCCTAAGAACCCCAGTTTCATAAACTATGGTGAAACAGAGACAAGGCTTTCCCACTTTGAGAAACTATGCCAGAGCTTGCTGGCAGCTGCCTGCTCTGGCAAGTGATCATAGTAGTGAGCCCTGCCACAGATTTGTGCCTGATCCTACACCAGCTCCTACTCCTCAAGGCAGTCCAGCTGCCACTTTAAAAATGACTCTTTCTGCTTTAGAAACCTCACCTGGTCAGCTGGCACCACACCACAGGGAACAAGAATGTCAGGCTTCTTATGTTTTGAGGCAGTCACACTTTGGCCACAGACAGGGCAGCAGGCCATGGGGGGATTTGACTTCATGCCAGCTACCTGGTGAACCTCTTTAAGTCCCACTGGAGCCAGTTGACAATGTAGACTTCTCAAACTGGCAATGGCAGTAGATGTGTTGCAGCTGGTGTCCCACATAGTAACTGGAGAGGTATAATGAACTCAGAACAGGGGACTTCAAAAAACATTCCCTAGATCCACACATAATGACAATCAACACAAGAACACCAAGAGAAAAAGGACTGCAGACATCATCACATTGCAAGAATTTACAGTTATTTGTATGGCCAAAAAAATACAGTAGTAACTAGCTGAGACAAACTCTGTTACAGCAGAAGGTGGGGTAGATTAAATAAATACAGGTACATCTGTTCATATTTAGAGTTGGACACTGGTGTATAAGGTGGAATATTTCTAGAATAATATAATTAAAGTATTAATTTTAATTTAAAAAATGCTGATTGTTGAAGAATAATGAGTAAAACTCAAGACTTTTTTTATATTGGGCTTACTAATGAAAGAAAACACAAGAACAATAAAATTGGTCCTCTCTTAATTTTGTCACATTTAGTGTCCAAGATCGCCATATAGTACTAGCGTTCACCTTACAGTATACAAAGCAGATGATTTCCCTTATTCATTCAGAACTGGGAGTTATTGCTCATGAAAGGATCTCTGGCAGCTGCAGAAAAGCTTTCACTTCACTTCCCCTGCAAACTCGGTGCAATGCTTCACAGCTAACTGGGGAAGCAATGGAACTAATGAAGCCTCATTTCCCCTGCCTAACAAGGAATGAAGCCTGAGTGAAGTTAGCATGTTCATTATGCCTCCACTCATCTGGATTCTCTGATATCTGATAAGATTGGATCGTGTGCCACAGCCTTACCTTCCAGGAGCTGTGTTTTCGGAAGAGCACCTTTTCCTTATAATCTGTAATTTTGCAGGTTATAAGAGATGCAAACAACTTCTTGTAGAAGCATTCTACTTGAATCAAAACATGTAATGGTAACGTGTCTTTTTTCCCCTGCAAAAACTACTACGTGTGGAAAATTTTCATGAGGCCACTAAAGACTAAAGCAACTCTTTTCAACACAGTCTGCAGTTACTCTGTCACACAACCCAAGGGGTCACGTGCCCATCATAGATACCGTTAACAGTTGAAATACCAGCTCTCTTTTGTCTATCATTTTCATTCTTGTGGGTAAAATAAGTTGCTGCCTATTACATGGGGAAAGATCTGATCTTCAGTTATTAAAATCAAAGTTTTATTTTTAAAAATTGCAGTTAAGCAAATTTAATTAAGCCTACTCAATGGAATTCTTATGGGATCCTCTTACACATCTCTGCTTATTTAATCTTTTTCTTTTTTATACAGAGAAGACAGTTTCCCCAGTAATACAATCTTCGTAATTTTCAATTTTGAACTGTATATCCAGTTTGTTCTCATAACTGAAACTTGTCTTAGGTTAATTCGATCTCCATCGGAACACAAGATGTCTTTATTCTTAGCATTAGAGAGTCCAGCTGGGCATGGCTAGTAGATGAACGTGTTCTTGTTTATAGGGAGAATAAAAGAAAACGGGACTTCTTTTTGTCTAAAAAACCATTTTTTTTCCCTATCATTGTGCAGATTGTGTGTGCTGAAGTTGTTTGAGCTCTTGTTCAGTTAGGGATTGTATGCCATGTGTATACAGCAAACTCATCTTTCTTTTGCTCTTGTAATAAGGTTTATCTACTGGGTTTGGAACAGTTCACAATCCTACAAAAGAGTGAGTTTTATTACTCCAGCAACCTCAGGAACTAGAGCATTATAGGAAATATGTGACTTCTATTTCATTATTTAGAATGTTTTATTTAAATATATGTACCTAATGCATAGAAGAGTGCAATTAGAATTTTTATAAACAACATTCAGTGCCTGGCTGCTAATGCTCCAACATCTTCTGGAAGGCTGCAGAACATCAAAAACAAAAGCATATGAAACAATATTTATTATAATTGTTAACAATTACTGCCAATATGACATGCATAAACCTAGACCATCTTCCTCCACACTTTCTATAATCAGGGCTGTGTTATATAACATCAGCTTAACAGCTTCTTAGTTGACTTCCTGATGTAAAGATAAACATCATTATATAACCTGCCTATTTTAACTTTCCCAGTCAAATTAAGCAGAGAGGTTGGTGTGTTGTATGAAGTGAGTTTGCCTGTGTGAAAACCCAATGCAAGAAACAAACCTTCAAAGAGCGCGTTAGAGGCTCTTGAGCAGTGTTTTCCTGGGAGGAAGGCAGCAGTTGCTTTGGGGTGTGCCTGCCCAAATGCTAACGGGAGTGTTTAGAAAGTAAATTCATGGATTTTTGTATGATCACATTACCCAATTAATATCTATTAAAAATAAATTAAACTCTTCACATCCTATGAAAATGCAACAAATGCCCCCAAAATAGCAAGGTACTCCAGTTCAGACAAAGCACAAGAAAAGGCTGTTAAACCTCCCTATGGGTTCAGTTACAGGCTATGCAAAGTAGCACCTTCTCCCAGAAAGGACAGAAGACACTCTTACTCGATGGAAATAAAGTAAATAACATGGAAGTGCTTTTTCTTTGTTTCTGTGGCACAGTTCACAGCATGCCTTGAAACAGAGCTGCTATCCATGGCTCAGTTTACTCTGTGCTGATTTTCACCACCCCTGGAGTACAGAAAATGCTGTGCCTGACCCACGCGATCGAGCAGCACGCAGCAAAATGACATCACGGCATATCACATCAAGACACCTTTGTTTTCCCAACCCAAACAATGTAGTATTTGTAACAGAAAGCATGGGATTGTGCCCAGCCTTATGCCTCTTGCACAAGGGTGAGAGATACATACTCTGCTACCACCACATTGTCCTTCATGTGCATCTGAAAAGACAAAAAGTGTTTATATTTTGGGATTAGGATGTGTACCTAGATTAGGTGAGTGGGAAAAATAAAGGGAGTTTGGCAATGATTTTTTTAAGAATCAAAATCATACTTATCAGAAAGTACCTTGTTTCAAAGCTAAGAGTCACTCTCCAAATAAACTGTTTTGTTGCCACATATTAAGATGTTCTACTTCACACCAAACACTGAGTATTTCTAAACATTGCAGGAACACACTGAGCATGTTGGAGCTCTTATAGTAACCCCTCTCTCTCCTGGAATAGCAGCCAGCTAAACTTGTTTAAAATTCCTTCCTTCTGTGCTAACACCTACCTTTTGAGTTCACCCAATAACTGAAGAAATACATATCTGAGGACAATTAGCAGGAGCACAACCAGCACACTGCTGGATTGCCCTTCACAAATCGTGGCTCCATCTGTACCATTGTGCCTGTTACTGGCTACAGGCTGGGCTGTGGGGGCACAGGGCCCAAGCTTCCCATCTCCTGCCCCGCCACACTCCCTGCTCCTTGAGATTGTAGAAATTTTCTGTAGAGGTCACTTGAGAGGAGGAGTTGCTGGAGCCAGCATGATAAGTTGGCCCTCGTGGCTCACTGGTGGTGAGCAGGTAATTGAATTATCAGGCACACCTTCCCTTTAATGGGTTTTCTTCCTCCTTGTTTGTGTAGAAGCTTTGGGAGGATAAAAGCAAGTATGTACCACAGATATGTGAAGGAAAAGAGCAGTGTTAAAATGGAATGCAGCTGGAGAGTTCAAGAAAAGATTTAGAATTTTATGAATAATTAAAGGAAGAGGCTGCCAATGACTGAAGCTGAGGGGTGAGTCCTCCACTGTCCCACTGAACAACTACAGAGCTGGAACAGTGAAGAAACCTGGGACGCTGTCCAGCTTGCAGGGATCTACTGATAAAGAGGAGCTAGGGCCTGCAGGAATTGCCCACAGTTAATGCAACTTGCCTTTCACTCCAGGAGTGAGCATTCAGTGGTGCTGAGATCCTGCAATGTCCACACAGCTTTCTGTTATATTTTGATATGTGTTTAGGTGCAGAAAATCCTTGCAAACCTGCCCATTTTTCACAAAGTCCTCTACAGAGAACCTTCATGTGGGTTTTGTAAAAACCACTCTTTAAATCCTAGTGGTATTATGCCTACTCTTACTGACTATAAAAGAGGCTATCAGAGTCCAAAGTCCTGTCACTGACTCACATGCAGATTCTTGTTTGTCCTTTCAGTAAATCCTCTGGTGTAGGTAACTCATTTAAGCTTTGTTGCTTGTATATCACTTATCTTGCCCCAACTGCTTCATCAAATACTGTTGCAAGTTGAGCTCAATAAATAATAATTTCATTATTTTAATTTATTTTATTAATTATTTATTATTTATTTAATTTAATTTATTTTTATTATTTATTTATTATTTTAATAATAAATAAATAATAATTTTAACATCTTCTGATTGTAAGTTCCCAAAGAGTTCATACTAGACTTCCAGAATCAGAACTACTTCTGAATACACTGACCTAAGCATTCTGCTGCTGTTGGCAAAGCTACACAGACAGTTAACTTCTCCAGGTGAGTTCAAGGGTCCAGCTAGAGGCTCCAGAAAGCTACTGGGAAGCTGGCTGCAATAATCAAACATGCACACTCAGAGACAACATGTACTGTAAGGCTATTTACTATTGATATACCAGGGCTTCTATTCCTTCTATTTGCTTTTTGTCCTCAAAATACAGCATTTCTGGAAGTAATTTATCAACCTTCCTTTTTTTCAGGTTTTCATTACTGGGGGAAAAAAATCTTTCACTAACAACAGCTGTGTTTTTTGCAAGGTAAAAAGTGGTATCACCAGAGGCTGTACCACATTCCTTCTCAGAGCTGCACTGCTGCAACAGCAGAGAGCGTTGAGTAACAAGTTTGTCTGATACCAGGACTGACTCGTAAGGACAAGAAAAGTTGGAAGACAGGTGTATGCTTGCAATTCTTGTCCCATTTTCCTGATAATTTGGAAATGTGGCCAAATAAATCATTAACTTGGTGGTGTGCAGGCCTCTGTCCTGGAATGGTTTGCATTTATGTATTTGCTTAATGCTGAAATCAGCAAAGTGTCTTCAAATGGATTCAGAGACTATGTGGACTAAGACTTAGAGGTAAAATATTTTCCTTTTTCTTTCATCAGTAAATATTTTATATTTCACAGAGACAAGCTTATAGAAGAAACATGGGGTGACGTGTAAAGCTACAGCAAAAGGAAATGCTGTGAAGTTGGAATGGTGTAGAGATCAAAGTCATACCAGGCAGGAGAGAGAGGCAAGAAACAAAAACAGTCAACAAAGGATGACTGTGAGCCCTTACTAAGGCCATGAAAGGGGAAGATAACTGACAGGGGCCTCAGGAGTGAGATTTACAGATAGGGCTAAAGTAACAGTCCTGCACAAAACACTTGTGAGACCTCACCTAGAGTTATGCATAACCATGGCCATCTGTGTCCAACTAAGGTGAATTTGCACTAGAAGGTGGCAGAGCAGGAAATCTGGGATGGTGACCAGAGTGGAGGACTTCACAGGGTACCTTCAGATCAGCAAGGCTATTGAGCAAAAAAGAACAAGGGGCCCATTTGAAAGAAAAGAAAGCTTCCTGGGACAGGAGCAGTGAGGTTTGGAGCTGCTTCCCAACTAGAAGAGTGGAGACAAGTCACCCAGCTGGTTTCAAGGTGCGACTTGATGCAGTCACATATCACTACAGACTGAACACAGTAAAATGTTCCTCTCGAAGCATGTAGTGTCCCTTCTTTTCCGTCTCCTGGAGGCTTGGTGCCTTTCACCTCAAGTACTCACAGACTAGACTATTTTTTTAAATAGAAAAGTAATTTTCACAGCCAGATTTGGGCTGCATCTACATTGAAATTGCTCTATACTGAGGAAAAACAGTTTACAAATATTTAGATTTTGGGTTTACTTCATTCCAGCAAATTGCTTTTCATACAGAGTTTATCTTGTGCCTTCATTCTTGATAGTTCTGGGGTCCTCTGGTAGGTGGTTTGGACAGTGTTGTAGTGCACAGCAGCTTCAAGACAACTTGTTCAAAGTCAGGGGTCTCAAGGACTATTCTGACAGCTGAGGACATGTCTAGCATAGTAAA
Source organism: Struthidea cinerea (assembly GCA_013397865.1). Lineage (NCBI taxonomy): Eukaryota > Metazoa > Chordata > Aves > Passeriformes > Corcoracidae > Struthidea > Struthidea cinerea. The sequence goes on from VZTI01000221.1 coordinate 741,237, forward strand.
ACACTAGGTAAGCTCCTCTAAGGTGAGCAGGACGGGACAGGATAAAGCTCTGATAGGTTTGGGTTTGGTTTTTTACTGCTTTATGTTTAATCTTGTCAAGAATGGAACAGAAATCAGCTACTGAGAAAAAATAGTATTCTGCTTACCAAAGCTGTACTGATTTTACATTTCTGCTTTAGGATAGCTGAGAAATTCCAGGCCAGAGCACTAAGGGTGGGCTTAAGAGAACAACTCAGTCCACCATCATTGGTCTGGGTTCAAGGACGACTTCTCAGCTTCCTAATCAGAAACAGCTCAGTGTTCTCACAGAACTCCTGGCATCATGCAGATGTAGAGCATGCCTCCTATTTCAGAAACTCATTAAGGATTTATTCAATTATTAATTAAAACCTCATTTGGTTATGATTATTGCATGCTGGAGGAAGCATCCAGTTTCATTGCAAACACTTCATTTAGACCCTCTGAAGACATTCCATCATGGAAAACAAAACTAGCAGTCCAAAGAAAGAAAACCGTATCATTATGTATGGCATTACATTACAATTCAGAAGGGATTATCTCTGTTTCTATTCTCTTTAACAATATGATGAAATGTGCTGGCTGTGTTAATTATTGTTTGCTAAGGCTATATATGCAGGGTACAACTTCAGTGTAGTTCCAGCAAATTTCTGATGCATCTTTGCCTCTGCGGATTTTATTTTTGTCTGCTTTGGCTTAATGTGACTAAAAATGAAAATTTTGTGGCTAGTCTCTGCACAGCAAGCCACATGCTCATATTTACATCAGAAGCAGCTCATACCTTCAAGGAATTAGCATCTGAGGTGTGCTAATTTTTATATCTGTGGCTAGAATTAGCTGCTAGATACCCATTGTGTTTGTTTTATATATAGGCCCACAGAACTGAAAGCATCAAAGCAGTGTTGCATGAGTATAAAGCAACCTCAGCTCTCGCTTGATTCCTTATGTGAACTTCTTGGAGTTTCTGCAATTAGTCAGGAAGAGTTCCCTGCTGCTCCCCTGCTCCTCACTGCCCAGACTTCGTAGCACTGTGCTGTCCAAACTGGGCCACAGCACCCTGCTGGCTGCAGCCACACCAGTGAGGGGACCGAAGGAGATTCAGCCCTCAGCCCTTGTTGCCCCTTGGTGCTTCAGAAATTTCCTTACCCATGCAGTATAATAAGAAAACTGTGTGGTCTAGCCTCCAGTAAGTTTAACTTTTCTACACAATAGAAAGACTTGCTGCTTTTTTAGATTTTGCAGCAAGTTATTTCTGTAAGCTCTTTGGATGGGTGAAAAGTACTTTTGAAAATGTGGAAAACATAACACTCCCCTGCAGGTTTTACCATCCCACACATGGACCAACTCCATTTCATTACTGGTGGCTGCAGGGGAAAGCAGACTTCAGGCCCAGGCAGTGAGAGTCCAATCCTCACAAAAGCATCTCTGCTAAAGCCAGGGAAATCACTCCACAATCTCCACAGTCAGAGTGAAATCATCAGCCTTGGTCCATGACAGTTTCAGCAGTGATATATATTGAAAGCAGGACACTGGTTTTCATTTTACAGACCCCTAAAATCTTTTCAATATCTGTGCAGACCTGGGGAGTAATCTCTAAGCTCATTAAACAATAGGTTTGATTTCTCAGTGCACTTTTACAATGTAAAAAATTTACAAAAACAGCCCATCCTACAGAGATCCATAGTCCATTTAAGGAAAAGCACTCAGCTAGAAGGAAAGATGAGATGGCATATAGGAAGTGCAGAACGAGCGCCTGCTAGTCTGTTGATGGAGTAGCACAAGCCAGCAAGGGTCCAGGGTGCCCAGCCTTATCATTTCTATCCCAAACTCACTGCTCCTGGTGGCCTCTTCATCCTGGAAAACTGTAAGGAGACACCACCATTCCCTAGGAGTTACTGAGAGGCTCAGCTGGAGACCAAGCTCCCCTAAATAGCCAAGATCAGTCAAGCTCTGTGAGGCAGCTTCAGAAGTGCCCCTCAGGAGTGGGAACAGCTGGGGCAGGGCTGCAGGTAGTGTGACACGCTGTCCGACAGAGAGCTGCCCCCGGGGCTGACAGGGCAGCAAGGGCCCTTGGGAACTGCCAGAGGCTTCCTGAGACACAGGCATCCACCAGAGCATTCCTTTTGCTGTGAGCAGTAACAGTCTCTGCCAGAAACAACCTCTAAACTTTCTTCTTCTCACTAAAGAGTGCATTACGTGGGCTCAGATCTCCTGTACTGATCCCTCCAGCAGCACTTGCGGAACAAACCTTCCTAAAAACAGCCACTCAGCTCCTTTCTGTTGCTTATGCAAAAGCATAGATTCAGACAGCATATTTTATCTCTACTCATTCAACTTCTTATTCCTCCTCTTATTGGCAAGCACGTTGCTGCCAGTATTCAAGCAGCTGCCCATTCAGTGGTGAGGTGCCGTCTGCAGGCAGAGCAGCTCCCCAGCAGCGCTGTGTCAGGGGCTCACCACGCCAGACCCCTCTGCACTGAAGTAGCTTCAGTGAAGGCTTCTGTTAAAGCTCTCCTATCCTCTCATGCACCCATGCTCCTTTTTCTCTGCTCTTCACATTGCTGATCTATTTATATGGAACGTACCTCACACATTTTGCATACGTACTCATGTGCATATGTATACATGCTGCATGCAGTATACACCAGTATATATGCCTTGTAGCCCACTGAAATAATATTAAAACTCGTATTTTACCAATATTGTTTGACTAAATACTATACAGCAAGTTATCCAGGTTTACTATCACATTCTGAAAATATCATGGGTTTGTTGGTTGGGGTTCTTTTGTTATTCTACAGAGTGAATTTCTTTAAAGAGTACCAATCAGAATGAAGGGTGGGAGTGGTCTAAATTAGCAATGCTTTTGTGCGCCCATTTGCAGCTTTCCAGGTCACACACATGCTTCATAACATGTACAGTAACAGGAGAAAGTCTGTGCCTGTACTGAGCAGCATTCTGGGGCAGGTGAATAAAGCAGCACACTCTCTCACAGAGGGGGAAGTGGCCTGATTGTTTGCCCTAATGAACATTATTGACAATTTTACTAAGCTAAATTACAAGAGTTTCTGTATAAACTCACACTGCTGCTTCCAGCTGTACAGAACACTCATATGTACCTCTGACAATTTTTCTGGCTCTATAAGGCCACGGAATCACCATTTGGCTGCAGAATGCTTATAAGGAGACATTGATGTTTTTAATGCAAACAGTCAGCTCACACACTCCACAGCAGAACAGTCTATCTACACATTCCTTCCTCTTCAACTGCTTGTGAGATTATTCTGCTAAACACCCAACACTGCCTGCATTTGGGGTACAGCTGCAAAAGTAGCTGTTTCTGGCAGGCTGGTTACATCATTCCACACTGCTGCAGCAAACCTTGGGGCTGCTGTTTTTAATTTGGGCTATAATGCATCTTCAGTGCTGGCCCATCATAGAGGAAGGAGAAAGAACAGTCTTTTCTCTTCTTTCATCAGCAAAAGCGACAGGCAAAGTTTACACATCACCTGTGCTGTCCTGAGGCAGCAAAATTATCTTGTCATGACAGTGATGAAGGGCAGATAGACTTGGCTGAGGCTGGAGTCCCTGCAGCTGAGGAGCTGACAGCATGGAGACAGACATCTGCCCCACGCCCTGCTGTTCTGGGTCAGTCCCCAGAATGCCCTGAGTGACCCAAGCGTGCTCCCTCTGTGCCATTCCTTAGTGTAGCAAAGTGTTGTCCAGGACTCCCAAAGTACTCACATCCCACTGAAGGCAGCACTGCAGCTGCCTTTGGACACAGAAACACACCAAGGGTCAGGAGGGATCATGTATGGGCCTGTCACAGCAGAGAGAAAGGCTGAAAGCCCAAGTGTGTTGGACTTGTTGCTCCTAAAGCCCTTCTTTGAAAAGGGTCTCACTTTTTCAATTTAATCCCATCCTCAGACAGCTGCAGCCAATGCTGTGCTCTCATCAAGATTCAACTTCCTTCAAAATAAGAAGTGCCAGTGTATTACCACCCATGAAACTTAAAACAGAATAGAAAAAAAAAAGATAGATATGTAAATGCTTATACATAACTGTCTAAAGTTCTTAAGAGATTGCATGGAAAAGAGACATGGAAATTTCACAGATTTTCAGATGACTCAGGGGGCATCCAAACAGTAAATGTGACTCATGGACTGTGTAGGCACGTACAGGTGTGTGGGTAGGCTTCTGGAAGCCATATGGTTTCCTGCAGGAGCTGAATATCAGCACAAGCAGTGCTGGGGAGAAGAAATGTGATGTTTTATCACATAACAAGCTACTTAGGCACTGTCTGTCCAAGAATTGGTAATGCAGGGGAGCCTGGTGAGGGCTGGCTCCCACCAGCACTGCAGAATAGCATGGCTCCTCTAAAGAGTGGGATCTATTTACAGGAAGCTCTTTGAAACACAATGAAATTTAAGGAGGTGAGAGGTAATTATATTCCAAAATAATTTGATTTTGTTGAGACTGGTCTTTGAAGACTTCTCTATAGGAGGCCACAGTCTGGCAGAAAAGGAACATTACTGGGACCCTGACAATATTTAGGCTTTGTGAAAGCAGCTGGAAGCAATTTCATCTGAACTCTAATAATATTTAAAAATGCGCAGCCAAGCTTGGAACCAGAGCAAGAGACCTACCCCACAGAGCCAAAGGAGCTGTACCTGCTTAGCCATGCCTAAATGTGCCGTGAAATACTATAATGAAGTATTCAGGTGAGCTCCTCCAGTCCAAGAAGGGACATGCTGCAGTTGTCACTTCCTGGAACTAGACAGTGCAGACCAACTGTCTGCTGAGGATGAGAAAGTATGAAAAGCAGCTACACCACCAGGGAAGTCAATACCCACCTCCCACCTCTCCCAAGAGCCACAAGAATTTACAAGGTTGTTTTCCTTCAGGGGAAAGGAACAAGGAGGTAAAAGACAGACTTTGTGGATTTTGTGAGTTTAGACAAGTAGTATGAGCCAGGGCAGACCCTTGTCAACCAAAGGCGTGAGTGAGTGTGTAAGAGTGCGAGTGTGTGGGAGTGTGTAGGAGTGTGACTAAGAGGGTGTGATTGTGTAAAAGTGTGTAAGAGTGTGTGAGTGTCACACTGACAGCTGCAGCTTGCCGTTCATTTCCACCAAGGCAAAAGAAAATTGAAGGGAGTGGATATTTTCCCCAATATTCTTCCTACAGTAAATTTTTCCCTCACTCTCGAGCCCAAAAAGAAACTGAAAAGGAGAGGTTAAATAGCAGCTACAGTTCTGACACTCCAAAGGAGATTATTTTTAGTTAAAGGTCCGTATCAATGTGACACAGAATCTGGGGGACATGGTGCATTTGCTCATACAGCTTCAGTCTCACCTCTGACATGAGCAGGAGAGAAGTGAGAAAACCAGAATGAATTCATGTTTATTTTGTTAGCCAAGGGTACCTAGGGACAGGAGGCTTGCATCCTGCTTTGGATCTAATGGTATTGAGTGCCAGGAGATGGGACATCCTTGCCTATGCTCACAACAAACCTGATCTGCTGCAGAGCTGGGGTCACACCTTCTCGGCACAGCACGGGTCCTTGGAGTCCCTCTCCAAAGAAAACTCCCACAAAAAATGGGGCCTGTTCTGCCTGAAAGCACGAAAAGCCTAGAGAAAGCCTGTGTGGTGGGACACAAATCTCCTTTTGAGATCTGTGCTTAAAGAGATAATCTCTCTGTGGCATTTGACCCTGGGCATGTCCATCACTGTGGCTTTCGAAGTGATGGAAAGCCCCTTCTCACCAAAGCAGAGAAAACACAGCATAAACTCATCCCCTGTTTTGGGGGAGAGAATTTTGCTGATAAACACCTGTAGATGAGGTACGTGCTGCTTTTACATTATAGCAGATTCAGTGAAGAGACGGAGACAACCATCTTGATCTAATAATACATGAGAAAAACTGGAATGACAGAAATAAAACACTAGTCTCTGGGTTGTCAGAGTATCTGTGCTGGTATGGGAACAGGCAGGAAGACAGCAGAGGGAGAACAGGCTACAAAAACTGTGATCAACCATGAAAATTTACTTCCAAAAGCTATTTGAAAAGTATGGACACAGGATAGTGAGCCCCATGCTCAGAAGCTGATTAGGATGCCTATCCACTATATCCTGTTGGCCTCTGAAGGAGCAGCGTTAACTGCTTTGAAATATATTGCTGATAACTAAGTTAGCAGGAGTCTTTCAGAGATGCTGCTGCATCTTTTAGCTAGTGGATGTAGAGAATATGGATTAGAAGGTCTCTCTTCTAGCTACCCCTGGACAGCTAAGACACCTTAAGAAATTTCAGGACAATTAAGGTAAAAGTGGAGACATTTTCTCACCTTCAAGAAATATGCCAGATCTGCCTGGACATGACCTGTCTCCCAGCAGTGGGCAGGGAGGCATGAGGGAAGTACTCAGTGGCAGAAGCACTTCTGATGTGGGAAAGAGACGTTGGAGCTGCTGCTATGCCGTGTATTACCCCTTGCCGTGTCCCAAAAGGAACTGCCTCCTGGCTGCCCTTCTCAGGCACATCACAGATGTCCTTGTCATCGGCCATCTGAGCCAGTTTATATCTAGGACACTTCAGGCACACCAGCAAAAACAAAGCAAGCAATTACCAGCAATGTGTGAAGTGAGTACAAACTCAGGTGCTACATCCAGTTCACTTGTAGTTAACGCACTTCATGTTCCATTCTCGACTTGGCAAGATCAAGCCTCGTAGAAGCAAGTCAAGCACTACTAAATAGACAAGTTCTGAAAGTCTTATGTAGCTTTTAGATGTTAATCTTTTCCCAGAATAAGCAATTAATTAATTTTAATTTAACATAGTAAAGATGTCTCTGTAAGAGCTTGAACAAAACTGATAATGAAATAAACACAATCTAATTCTATCTCACTGATAGTGAAAATATCTGCACAAGCAGCTGGCTGGTCAGCTGGCTCCCTGCCTCCTCTGGAAGGGCAGAGCACTGAGCTCTGCTCCAGGGATGGCACATTCCCTTAGCAGCAACCTGGCATGATGTCATCCCAGGAGCCAGAGACCTCCTCAGTCCAATGTGGATCTACTGGAAGGGTTTCACTACAGCAGCACAGCTCAGGAAGGGCAGAAGTGGAGGGTCAGAAGGGATGTCAGGCCTTTATAAAAGAAAATTCAACTGAAGTTTAGTAGGTCCCTGGATGGAGACTCAGGTCCAGGTGATACTTCTAGGTGCCCTTTCCATCATGAGGAAAAGCGAGAGAAATGCCAAGGTGAGGTATAAGTGCAGTGGCCATGCTGTGATCCTCCCTGTGGGATCTGCGGGGAGTTTGGGCTGGCCTGCACCTCACTGCGACTGGGAGCAGTCCGGCAGGCACTCATCTTCCAGCTGGTCAGGCTGGCAGGGGAGTCGTGCATGCACGGATGGCAGGGCACGGAGCAGGTTTCTGTGGGACGCCAGGAACTCTGGGCTGCTCTCTCCTGCACTCCCCAGTGGTGACTCCGGCTTGGGGGACAGAGCCCTGCAGACTCCTCAAGCCCTGTCGCTGTACAGAACAGAGCTGTGTGTCTGTGCAAGACATTGGTACTGTGACTTTGGGTGCTGTGAAAGGGATCAGAGGAGCCCGTGATGCGGGCGAAAGATTTCTCTTGAAACCTCTGTGGCGAGTTAAATGCTGTTGATTACAAACCTAGTGCGATCTTGTTAATTTGCAACACAGGACAACAGCCATTTAAGAGAGCAGGGCTGCATCCAGCTCCTCAAGCACAAAACTGTCACATTATTGAACAGCATGGGGCTGTTTAGGAAACAAATAGTATGCACTCCTGGTAAGGGCCAGGAGGATCTGAGAGACAGATAACAGCTACTTGATTAGTAACATGAGGTGTTACATTCCGTCAGATCTTCTGCAGTGGCCGCTTGCTCTCACAACGACCAGGTCCCTGCTGCTAGCCAGGGTGCAGGCAGAAGAGCTGCTGTACAGTGCCCTGCTCCTGCTGGGCAGCTGCTGAGGAGCCCATGGTGCAGCTGAACCTCTGGATTATCTCCCATCTGTACTGCAGGAGCAGTCCTGTCCCTGTATGTTGGCAGGGCAAGGAGCAGGAAAGAGATGACCTGAGCGGCAAGGTCACTTGAGCAAGGACACCCAGCAGGCCAGCAGAAAAGCCATGTGCAAGGCTCCATTGAGTGCATGACCGAGATCTGGACACGGTGCCCCAAGTTTTCTCCAGCGCAGGGACAGTTCATTTGCAGCTGGACACAAGTTTCCAGCCTTTCTGCAAAACAGCCCTTCCCGTGACACCCTCTGATATTCTGGCAGAGTAAGAGAAAAAGCTGCAACTCCTCACTTAGAGACTTCAATTTCCCTGCCAGAAGAACAAAAAAAGCAGAACGGGATAAGGCCAGGCAGCACCAAAGCAGAGCAGGAGATAGACACTGTCTGTGGTTTTGATACCCTGGACATGAGCTCAGGCAAGCTCGATGTGTTCTGTTTCACCTCATCTTGTGAACAAAGACATTTCCTACTGCTGAGAGAAAAACCATCACATCTGTACACGATGCTTGATGATTTTTTATTCTAACACCACAGTAAATGGTTGCTTTATATAACACATACTCAAAGGTGGGGTTTGGAGCAAATTAGTTTTACCATACTTTCTTTCATTCAAATGTCATAATGTCACATATGCAGCTCTGCAGCATACCTGCCTTCTCCCTAAGCTTACATTGTCCCTTCCCAGAGGAATGGGAGCAAAAGCAGCTCTACTGAGCTGCAGATTTCTTTGTGGCTGTCCCTGATGGATGATGGTGACATAAGCTGGCTGTCTTGAGGATTTCACATAAGCTGAGGCTTGGAAGGCTGAGCTACACAGGAGAAGCGTCAAAGCACCCAGGAGCCCAAAATAGGAAGGAGAAGGAGGTGCGTGGACTGAAGTGGCTCAGAAGGACTAGATCTGGACAGCAGATTAAATATAAATTGCCATGAATGTAGGGTGGGTCTAAACCAGCTCCAGCAAGACAGGAATGAGATACCCTGCAGAGTACTGCAGGCACAGAGAGTGGAGTGCTCATAAATAAAAATACCTCCCCTCTTTTCCCTGCAACCAAAGCAAGGAATCCCAAATCAAAGTCTTGTTCAGTTAAAAGCTATTAGTACTGAAAATATTTTGGATCAATTGGAAAAGATAAGTTTTGAAGCAGTAAAATACAGGTAACAGTGACCTGAAAGGAAAGAAGCCAAGTGAGTATGGAGGCTCCTGATGTAGTCTGAAAGCACTGGTTGCTACCTTCTACACCATCAGAGGGATCCGGAGCGACACCCAGATACAAACAAGGCTTGCACGGCTCATGCGGGAATTAAAGTACAGTTTCAGCCTGAGTTACAGTCATTGCTAACATTGCTGCAGCTGGGAGTGAAGGTGTGCAGCTGCAGAACCCCTTTAGGGATGGATCATCAACCTGTGCAGGCTGACATTCAGAAAAAAACAGAAGTATAAAAAAACCAGAGCACCTAGATATGAAACTTCAACCTTTGACTTGCTAATATATTCTCACGTAGTGTGAAGCTGGGGCAATAGCATGCAGGTGTGTTTTATGGATGTGTGCAAAAGGGGCGGGGATGAAATCACTGAACTGCTGTTGTCACATTCAGGGATGACTGGCAGAGTTCAGGAAAGGGAAGTGTTCATCATCCCTGATAAGCTTCATGTGAACAGCAATGAGAAATGCTGTCATTCCAATGCTAAATCCAAAACAACACACTCACCTTTAATCCACTGCATTTTAAAAAGCATTAGTCAGATTGGCACATGACGCTGGTTACCCCAGAAGGAATGGTAAGTAAAGCTTAGAGGCTTCTAAGCAGTTTATAGGCTGTATGTTATGCTCGAGTGCCTCCTCTAAGTAAAAACCCACAAAATCCTTCATCTCCAACACCTTCAGGAGAAGCAGAACTGACAAGAAGCCACACAAGGAGCTGACGCAAGTCACAGGGTCAGCACCCAGCACAGAGGTGCTGCCTCACAGCAGAGCAGCTGTCCCTGAAGGGCTGTCCCACCATCAGCAGGCGCCGAGGCACTTCAACACCTTGCTTGCTGACTCTGCTTCTGCATCAGCATGTGACACCTCCCAGACCTCCAGGGTTATACATCTATCCCTGTTCTACACGCCACAGTCACTCTGGACTCTGTGGTTCACTGCCCCTGAGATCAAGGGAATTCATATCTGTGTGAGATCCTGTGTGAGTAAGTAGAAGTACACAGTCATGAAAGCATGGTGGAGAAAATAATCCCAGTAGGAAATGGGGGAGAACTCCCAGCAAGGAACCAGATCCTGCCTGGTGCCTCTGTTGGGGATGACTGGACACAATTCCCTTTGCAGATCAATGGTATTCATATGTAAATTAAAAGCTGGTTCAAAGGCTTCTGTTGAATTCTTGATTCCCCCTGACTCTGGCTTTCACTTTTTCCTCTTTATGCCAAGAGCTTAGTCAGAAGTCTTTTAATCACTGGAAACATCTCAATTATATTATTAGCCAGAATGTGAATATCTGCAAACTGCAACAGGGGAAGGCTTTGGCTGTCCAAGTTTGAGGGTATGGAGGAAGCTTGCGTGCTATTAATTTTTAGCTAAAGCTGACAGAGAGGAGGCTAAAACCAGTTGTGATCCTCTCTGCCAGTTCCTCCAAGGGCACAGCAGCCACGAAGGTTGCACTGCCCACATAATCACAGGCACTGCATAGCTGTGTGTGGAGTTTTGAATTCCCTCTGTTAAGGGAAGGAATTGCACAGGAGGTGGTTTTTGCATCCTTAGAGGCAACTTGGCAAGCCCCAAAAATGCTTTGTTCCCCAGGCGAGGCTTTGTAGGAGTGCCCCATCACCTGATCCGCATGAATAAGCCTTTTCCTATTTAAGCTTCACTCCCAGCTGGTGGACCATGAACTGCTGAGCCCTGACTGAAAGGCAGGGCTGATGGAGGCAGGAGAGCCAAGGAGTTAAGCAGTCACCAGCCAGTGAACAGGAGAGCAGAGATTTATCTGCGCCTGAAGCAGAGGCAAAGGTGAGGCCGATTACAGAGGCAGAGTGAAGGGAGAGCATAGAGACAGGGGACTGCAGTGCCACAGGATATATGGAACCTGTCAGAGAGACACAGTGATGGGAGCTCCAGCATATACTGGCAGAGCTTGTGAAAAGGGAATGGATAAGAATAAATTATTGTCGATTGAGAGTGTACTAATTTACAACAAACCTCTAAGAAACCTCTATCTGATCCCAAATTCCCAATTCCAAAAGGCAAATTGATCATCTCTAGGAAATGAGAAATCAGCTAAGCTGAGGAATTCAAGACCAAAAGTGGAAGAAAAGCTATTAAGCTGCTGTGGTACTTGTATCTCGCGCAAAAGAGGTAAGGTCTGAAGCAGCACAGCAGCCAAAGGCACCCTTAACCACCTTAGAAGAGTAGTTGGAGCATGCAGAAATTCTCAATGGAATGGAATAGGGAATAAAAGCAAAAACACCAGCACACACAGGTCAAAAGCATCTGGTTATCACCTCTGGCAATCCTCAGACCAAATGACACCTCACAGGAGGCATTACACAAACAGACAAGTTTAGTCAGCTACATGAGAAAAAGTAGATCAAAGGAAGGAGAAGGGAGGGTCTTTCTACAGAGAAAATGGGGTAAATGCTAATCTCAGGATGGCCCCAAGCCAAGTTAACTCTTTGCCTTACTTTTCAATATAAAACCAATAATGTTGGACATGATGTAAGAAGCAAGATGGATAACGCGATAAAAAAACGCTAATTCACCATTTTTTCATCCCAGAGATGGGGGGAAAAAAAACATTGTTTTGCATACTGGAGTGGACTAACATAAGAGATTGCAGAAACAGCAGGATTTGAGCACATCTGGGGCATTAGGATGTGACTAGGGAAATGAAAAACAATATCTGTTCTTAAGAAGGGAGAAGTGATAAGGAAAGGTTGAGGCTTGGTAGTTTAACTGCAGTAGGAAGCCAGATCTTAAAACAAATTTTGAAATAGTACAAGATAATGAAGAATACAATAACAATAAATGTGGACTTTGCAAAGAGGAATTTTGTCAGACTTTGTTCTTTCTTCCTTTGAAAGTCAAATGAAGAGTTGGAGCTCATCCCTTTGGACTTCAGAGAAGCAGCTGACATGCCATCAAAGGGGGATTAACAAACTGAAGATGCTTCTTCTAAAAGACAAGGAACAAGAAGGAACTGGCTACAAGGGAGGAAACAGAAACAAGCGTTGAGAGAGGCAGGATGAGCCTGAAGAGGAATCACTCTCACAGGTCCATAAGGGTCTGCCGTCAAGTCTGATACGTGGTTTGCCTCTCTGGCACAAGAGCAGAAGCTTGCTCTTGCTTCCCACATTCAAGAGAGCTGGATAAATTTCAACAGGTATGAAAGAGGAAATCAGCCTGCTCCAGCAAGGACTAAATGGCTGGATAGCTCTGCAAAACACGACAGGGGAGACCTCGTTTTTCTGTAAAACACAGCAGAGAACAGGCACAAGAGAGGAAACAGTTATTTCAGCCACCAAGAGCAGCAGCAGCAGCCAGGCTGGCATGGGTGCAGCAGCAGCCCTCCCACCACTGGGACAGCAGAGCAAGAAGCCAAACCCATTTCCAGATCAAAAGGGATTCACTTGTGAAGAGCAGCAGACAGGGCAGGATGATGGGTGCAGTTAGAGACACCAACACCAGCAAAGTCCTCCTGCTCCCTAGAAACACCACTCCACTCTTGCAGCCTGCTTCTCTCCACCCGTGGAGCTTCACTTCAGACTGTGCCAAAGTGCTTGTGATGGCCACAGTACCTGCAGCACTGCCAGGAAGAGCTGGGAGCTGGCAGAAGTGCTCTAGTGCTGCCAGGACAGACCCCTTGGTGACAGCAGGTGCTCCAGGAGCAGCAGCTTACCAGTAATTCTGGAGCATTTCCAGCAGCATTAGTCACCACCCTTGTCCTGACATATTCTGGCTGTCTGGCCAAGTTAATGACACAGACATTGCTTCATGGTGGTCAAATCTCTTGGCTCATAAAATAGTAGTTGGAGAGTTGGAGTTTCCTGCCTTTCATAAAAAACAGGGGCCCTTCACTCTCCAGCTCATTCATGGAAGATAAAAATCTCTTGGCACAAACCCTTGCCTCACTTGGAGGGTAATTACATTGTTCAAGCTCTGCAGAGCACTTAATACATCTCTGCCCTGTTAATCTCCAGCAAAGGTTGTGACTGATGTGGCTGAGTACCAGCCAGGCACTGCCAGTGAAGGTGTAGAGGAGGCTCTTTACCCAAATGTTCCTTTTCTCTCCCATCTCCACAACCAGCAACACGCTGTGGGATCGCACAAACCTAGCCTCTCATTCTGCCCCTTGCATCTCTAACCTGTCTCCTCACCACTGGAGACATGTCCAGAGTTCTGCAGCACTGAGGAATTCCATGGCTTGTTCAGCAAGGGTGAGAAAAGCAATGGGACCCAAAGGTGTCTTGGCTGGGTGCAGAAGGTGGAAATGACTGTGTATTGGGGAAATGTTCCCAGAAACACCACGTGCCTGTATGCACTAAAAGTGCCTGGACCTCCTGGTTTTCCTCGGGGCCTGCACACAGCAATGGTGAGAGCCAGCCAGCATCAGGTGTGTCCTTCTGTTCTGTTAGATAATGAACACGCCACTGAAGTCAGTACAGTTCAAAGAAATTAAGCAGCACAATTTTAATTAAAATTGTAAACTAATGAACCAGTTCCCAAGGGACATGATAAAATATCCATTGCTGAGGCTTCACAGCAAGGCTAATTGCATAGCCAGAAAATTTAAAAACCTTGGTTTGAAACAACTGTGGGAACTGTGCAGAGATGTCTACACCTCCTTCAGAGACCAGACTTCCCAACACATTTACCCACCCAGACCTTCCCTCATGGCTTGTTGCAGATATTCACCAGCTGTTTCCCATCACTATTTAATTAATGTGGTCATAGAGACTGTCCAGCCCTCATCCTAAAGCTGTATCACCTTTGGAGCCATCACCTTATCCCTGCGAGTCTGCAGAGCTCATTTAAAGCTGCTGCTGCCTGCTAGTGGTGCAGCGCTTTGTGTCAGGCCAGCAGCAGAAAAGGCTTTTACTATCACCATATTTAGAAGTGTAGTCAGTCATGGCTCTGCCTTTGCAATTCAGAGTTACAGAACTGAGAAGAAAAGCACAGTGCTACAAAAGATAATATTCAGAAAGGGATTTGATCTAAACAGGGCTATTCTGGGTGTCCCCACAGGGTCCTACATGCATTCCAGCAGTGCCACAGCGAGAGCAGGAGCACTAATTCCTTGGGTTTTTGCTCCACCAACACTAGCACTTTTAGAGGCTGAGCATTATAATTCACTGCTAATAATAACAACAACAAAAAAATCAGCACCTCTGCTCTATTAGACAGCTACAAGGACACCACATACTGCTCAGCCAGTGCAGTTTTTGTCAAGGTAGCAAAGAGCTCTTGCACTGCTCCTACAGCTGTGGGTTCTCAGTGTCTGCAGGTCAGCAAGCTCTCAGCAAAGCCTGGGTAGCAATACTGGCACCACCACCATGCTCAGTGTCTTGGGATGACTTTATGATATGTATCCCCTCAGAAAGCAGAGCTGAGCTTTCCCCAGCCTCCCCACGTGCTGCCCATACCAGGTTTCTTCAGCTCTTGATGGCACACAGGACATAAATTGAGAGGCTGCATTCAGTTTATGAAGCTGGCGAGAGATTATCCACAGGGTCTGAGCACCAGGACATTTTGCTATTGCAGTGGGGCAGCTCACCAGAGGAAGCTCTGGTCACCAGCTGTTTATGCCTGTAGGACTTGACCCTCAGTTATTGCACACCTTCAAGCCCTTCAGTCCAAGCATCAGTCCCAAGCTGTATCTCCCAAAGCCTCTCCACACCTGCCAGAGCTGTCTTTGCCTGTGATACCACACAGCTTCAGCTCTCCCAGGCAGAAGAATGGAGTCACAGTGAAATCCATACATGAATCCTGTTCCCAGTCTATAAACCCAGCAATCTAGGACAACTTTTCTACCTCCCAAATCCAGTCTCTTGGTAATGCCCCAGTTCCTGCAGGTTAGCAGTCTCCATCTCCCATGGTCACAGTAAACAGCTGGGGAAACAACAATTTTGGAAAGGATGCAGCAGTGATCGGAAGAACCTGACAGGGACACTACAACCAGTGTTGATAAAGTGTCAGCTGGACAGCCAGGGACACATCAGAGGAGAGCCACCCCTGTCCCATCCATTGCTACAGAGCAGCACCCACCCTTCAGGAGCAGTCCTCGGATTCAAAGGCAGAGGGGAGCTCAGGAATGCCAAAAGGCTTCCACAGGGGAAAAAACCGCAAACTATCTGCATTTCTGTAGTGTACTTGTTGCTGCCTGTCATGGATCAAGGAGGGTCCCACCTGCTCCATCTGGACTCCCTGGGGACAGGATTGGAGGAGGGGAAGATGAGCATTATTGCAGCAACAGCCAGAAACCAAAGCAATCTGACCCCCTGCTCCCCAAACAGGCCTGAACCTTTCTCAAAGGCTAGGGCAGGGAGAAACTGGAAATTACAGTTTTGGTTCTAAATCCATGATGAGATTTTTTCACTTAGAGTAGCAGTTACATAAACACTTCTCAGAAGAGAATAATTTGCTGTTCTTTTCAGGAGCCAGTAGGGAGATGCACGTGCAGCATTTGGGGCAGAGCAAGGGCCGTCATCCTCCCCTGCAAGCGCCGCAGCATTTCTCTGTTCTGCTGCCCATTAATTCCCTGCATCACTTGTCTTGCACTCAGTAGGAATGACCTCAACAGAGACCTCTGGAAACATCTGGGTGGCAAACTGAACCATGTTTGCTCTTTTTGGTACAAGAACAATCTTGAGCAATAATAAACACCCACTTTAATAGAGAAGTTTAGTTTTATATTCATGTCTCCTCTAGTAATTGTGTTCACAGAATTGCATATTTCAAAGCATCTTTGTTCTTCTATTTCTCTTCTTGTGCACTTACTTCAACAGTGGTTATAACTCACTGCAGTGCCAGTTGAATTAACATCAAAATATTTGCACAGAGTCAAAATACCAAGTCTCCTGGAGAACCAGAAAAATATTCAAATAGGTGATTTTGTCAAGTGACCTATTTCTCCAGTGAGAAATTTTCGTGATGTGGAAAGTTATTAAAAACAGGTTTTCGTATGTAAATTCACACTAATGACTTTGAGTTGTACCCCCAATTCTCTTTTTAATTTTTGTCTGAAGCAGCAATTCCTTGGCATAATCAGTACAACTTGATTCTGGTCTGTCATCTATGTAGACGGGAACAGGTAGAGAAACAGCTTTGAGTTGAATCACCAAAAGCTTCCTGATTTACTTCCTACCAGAAACACAAAGCAAAACCAAGGACCTCATGAGCCCATGCAATCGCTTTTCTACCAGTTGACTTTAAAAACCACAACAAGATCGTACTGGTTCAGTGGGACAAATCTTAAAAGTAGCCCCTAGAAAATACACTTTAAGTACATGGTAATAATACCTGAAACAAGTCAGTGTACCAAGCAGTAAAAAAAAACAAACCAACTTAAAACAACCACCTTTAAAGACAACAGGAGCTGAGGGGCTCATCATCTCTGAAGATGGATGCTTTATGAGACCACCAAGTGGGTATACAAACCTAGTTGGGGACCCAGGTTAGGAGATTGTGCCAACTGGCAGTCTCCAACCAGATAAAACTGAGCCAAGACTTTGCTTCACCCAGTAGTCAGCTTAACCTAGTTTTTTCACACTAAAATATCTATCTCCCCCATCCAGCCTTGTCTCTTCAGGGCCAGCAGCAGCAGATTGTACACCTGCATTCCTACAGCAGCACCATTTCTGTGTTTACTTCCCACCTCAGCCCCCTTCCCATCTGACTTCCAGGTTAGAGGGGTTTCTTCTAAAGTCAGAGCATCTAACAAGGGTTTCCTTTACTGTAAATCCATAAGTATCACACCTCTTCTCTGGAAGCAAAGAGGTGGGGACAGATCTTCCAACAAATTGTCCAGGTACAAGACCATCAGCATTCCTGCTCCTGCAATTTGGCCTTCTGATCCTGTGTCTTAAAACTGTTTTCTAGATGACATGCATTTGCTGAACTGCTGTACACGGTAGGTAAAACAGGCTTACTCAGCTGTTCTGAGCACAGAAAGTAGATGTAGAATTATCTATTAGAAATCTCTGACATGGATTCTTCATGGAAAATGACTTTATGCAATCCACAGTAAGGGCTTTTTTTTTTTCTGGGTTGCCCAATCCATAGCCCATAGTATAACGCCCTGGCTGAAAAATAAAGTCAGCAAAAATTCACATATACAATATTATCTTATTCTTACACTGAAATTTGTTTGCTGCTGTACCTGTGCATATTTATGCAGACACCAACACATTCCTCCAGGTATTAACACACAGAGGAGCAACTGGGGTGTTGTAAGGAATTTTCACAAAGGTGAGTTTCTATTGGAGTCAGAAGGGTTTTCCAGGGTTAGGTTTGAATAGAATCTCACAGACTGCAAGTCAGTTACCTTTATTTTCTGCCTGTCTATGGCCATACAGCTGTGCCAACTGCAGGACACTCAGCAATGCCCTGGGCACAGCAGCACTTGCCTGCTGATGGCAGGGCAGATCTTGCTGCTCATCAGTGCCTGTGGTCATGCAGCAGGTCAGGATAGCCCATGGAAGGGCATATCTTGCTGCTCATCAGTGCCTGTGGTCATGCAGCAGGTCAGGAAAACCCCTGGATTATGGGATGCTGTCCCCAGGTGCCCAGAAGGACAGGGCTGCCTCTATCAGCTGTGGCAGGAGGCTGATGTCAGTACTCTGAGCCTGGCACCACGAATGGGGGGAATAACGAGTATCATCACGCAGGAACTAGAAGTAGGTAGAAAGAGAAGCTTTGTGTGGGTGGTGAGAGAGAAAAGAGGCAGATTAAGGAGACAAGGATCAGAATCTGCAAATCACGCAAAACCAGTTCTGTGTCAAGCAGGGAATAATTAACTTGCTCTTTTTTTACTCCAGACAAGCAGCACTGGTGTTGATTTAGAAACTCCCTTTCCAAAACCAGGTGAAACTGGACACCCTTCAGGATGTTTTGCTTTGAATTGTCAGTGTTTTTAATGCATTGGTTTGCTACTCACTGTATATTAATATGGCACTGCAGAGGGATGGTAAGTGCTGCCTCCATTGCAAATCCAAACCTGCTGGCAAAGACACAAGACCTTGGAGAGGGTCAGTGCCTGGGGACATGGTTCAAGACAGTTCTAGAGACAAACACTGGCCCCAATGACATCCAGGGCTGTTCTGTGTGTTCAAGAATGCAAGGGAGTTATTCCCAAGAAAATTTTTACTATAAAGATTTAGTGGAATTCCTGCTACCTTATTCATTCCTTGGATTTTTCTTCCACACAAGTCTTTTGAACTATTACATCTGTGCAACTCTGAGGTGGAATCCAGGAACCAGACATGAGGGAGGGAAATATCAGGAGCAAATACCTGCCATGGCAAAGCACAAACTAAACCCAGCCTGTTGGCAGGTACGGTCCCCTTTTATGGATCAATATAGACCTGTTATTTCCGCATTACTGCCGAGGGCTCTTTCTTGGTAAGATGAGGCATTTTCTGAAGCTGCAGTTACACCCCACAAGAACATTGTCAGTGCAGGCTGGAGTGTTGTGCAAACCATACCTGCCCTTTATGAGCTTGGCCCCGCCAGGCCATGGCCAGGCTGCATCCATCTGTGCTCTGCTGGCCACAGCACTGAGAAGCAGAGTTAGCTCTGTTCATCAAGTTGTAAAATAAAATCTCAGTGTTAGGAAGCAGAAGCCCCAGGCCTACACCTTACAGTGCACATTGCCAGCATCAGATCTGAACAGCCCACTCGGCTGCTGGAGCAGCCCCATCGTGCCTGGGCACCGCGCCTGCTCCCACACCACCACGACCAGAAAGCAGCAGCTGTGTGCTCTCTATACCTGCAGCACAAGGATCCCAGTTTCTGCAGGGCTTCTGTTCAGGGCATGTGGAAAGTAGGAAAGTGTCCTAGGCATAAATAGGCACAAAAAGGATTAGAGGACTTGATTATGTGATCTCTGCAGAAGGCAAAATCCAGGACCCTTTCCACTCTGCCCTGCGTGCCAGGAGTGGAGGTGGAATGACTCTTTGCATGTTTTCACACACCAGAGAGGACAGAATCATCCTGCATTTAGAAAAGGCAAAGACATTCAGAGCTGTTTTGAGAAGTAAATTGTTCCAACTCAGGGAAGGGAAGAAAAAAAAAAAAAGCCAAACCAGAAAAACCCCACAGGCAGCCATTATTCTGTCTGCACAGGACTTATTTAATAATCCAGTGTCTGCAAACCATAAGTTGAAAATTTTCCCTGTCACACAGCATGCCAGACCACAGCTGCATAAAACAGAGAAAACCTGTTCTAAGTGACCAGAGACTTTGGAAAACTGTGGAAATATTGCCTCAGGCTGCACGGCCCTTTCCTGTGGAAATAATATTTTGCAATTGTCTGTTCCTTGCTGACAACTAGCACTCACACATTCTGGGTTTCATCAAAAAGGCTGTTCAAAACTCTGAATTGCAAGTTGAGAAAATTTTCTTGCTCATTATTCTGATTTATTCATCTCTCCCCCTTCTCTCCTACATCACACATCAGACACTGAAGAGAATGAAAACTCAAAAGCATGGAAAAAAATGAATGTGCAGGAAGAGGATGCCACATGTCACAGAGGCACCATCATTGGATTCTCCACATAATAGATTTTTGACTAGCATATGTCAGCTGATGCTAGAACAATTTTGTCACTATTACATCAATACTTATTCTTTAAGCAAAGCAGCACTCCACATAATATTTTTCTCAATAGCTTCTAAGACATCAAGTGAATGAGCACGTATCTGTAACTAAATATCAGAGTGCAAAATCCTAAAAAAACTGCCAAGTTTAAGCCTCCCTCCTTCCCAGGCTGCTCCTTTTGGGGCTCTAACCCAGCACGTCCTCCAGTGAAGCTGCCCCTCTCCTGCCTCACAGCCCCACCCGTGATGATCTGTCACCCCCAGTCTCTGCTCTGGTCATAAGCTGATGTTTGTCAGCTCCTTCTGAACTCTGAGCTGCCAGTAAGGGTGCTGAGGAGCTCCTGGGCACACATGGCACGGGATTGCCTTCCAGTAAAAAATTCCCCCTGCATCTTGACTGCAGCCAAAATAAATGCGGTTTTCCCCCGGGTTCCCAAGACACGTTGTGGAAGATGTAAGCACCAATGGTTTTCATGAGAAGGTTTCTGGCGGCAGGTTAGAGTGGTCAATATGGAAAGATTTCAGGACCAAAGAGAAAAAAAACTACCAAGGGCTTTAAAGGGCAGAACTATTTCCAGAGCATATCATCCTAGCCACTGTTTCCATGTTCTTTGCTCGTCGGATCAGAGCAAGATTACAGCAGCAGAGTGGGAAAAAGCAGCAGGGGACCAGAGCTAATGAGAGTCTGATTAAGTGAGCTGGGAGGCCATGGCTAACCTGAAAATAAGAGAGCATTTTGAAGGGTGAGAGCTGTAGCAAAGCCAAAACAGTATCAGGACACGTGGGAGTCTTCACCAGGGCAGGAAAAACAACGAAACAAAAAACTGTGCAGAAGGTAACACCTGTGACACCTCATGGTGGTTGCACAACAAGCCACCCACTACAATATACCCTCAGGAGAGCTCTTGGGCTGCCATCAGGGACAGGTTCTCCTGCTTGCAGGACAGCATCTACAGCAACGTAGGACTAGAGAGATAAAGAGCAAAAGTCATTTGACAGCAACTTATGTCAGCAAAATCTGAATAAAGTTGCGGTTTTCACAAGTCCATCGCTATACAGTGTAGATTTGCAGAATTATTCAATTTGTCATTATTTTGAACTCCAGTTCTGTTCTCCCATCCTTCTTGCTCTCAGCCTGGCATGCTCCTGTGAGCCAGATTTCTGATGCAGGCACAGTGGAGCCCCAGACCTGGTGCAGTGCCCCCCATCACCAACACAGAGCAGTGCTTCACACCTGGACAGCAGCAGCATTTGCAACATCTGAGAGCTTTCAAACACTTCAGCAAAAAACAGCCTTATGCAACCCATCAGAAATTGAAACATAAGTCCACACAGTGCAGAGAAATCACAAAGACCTAGGGATTTTGATTAAAAGGTTTAAAAAAGGGAAGACTCACTACTGTGGGCTGGCCAGGGGGTGAGCTCCTGCCCCAGCTCAGGAGCTGCCAGACCAGCCTGGCTATGGCCCAGCAATAAAACACAGCATAGCCCAGACCCCTTCCTACAGCTCCTCACTTTATCCCCGCCCAGCAAACATCCACCCACAGACCTGCCCTTATCCAGCTAATTCACAGGTCACAGTCAGTCCATGCCCAAGCCAGCCCCAGCACAGAGCTGGGCCACCACTGTCCTGCTCCCCTGGACAAGAGGGGAACCTCTTGCTTTCTTAGGCAAGGCAGGCTCCTGGCAAAGCAACAGGAGCAGGGAAAATTCAGAGTAACACAGATGTGAGGAAACCTCTTACACAGCAGAATCACAGGCAGCTCCAGACCACAGGGACAGTTTGCAGCACCACCAGCAGCCAAGCAGCTCTGTGCTGCACAGCCCAGGGAAGGCTGAACCTAAGCACAGAGAAAAACAGACTTGCTGGTAACACAAGAAAATCCACACAGCCTCTTCCAGCTCATGGGGGAAAGAGCCCTGAGAAGCTGCACAGCCCAGGGCCAGATGGAGAGGTGGAGCAGTGGGGAGTGACAGTTAATCAGTAAATAACACCAGAATTTTTGGCCGTGCAAATGAATGAGAGCAAGGGAAAAAGCGAGGCTGTGCCACACTGATGCTGGGGCAGAACTAGAAATCTTCCAAGTCCACAAGAAGGAAGCAGTTTAAATTACTTTTCTCTAAAACAACAGTGGTATGTGTAGGAAACAGCACAGGCTGCTGGGAATAAGCGGTTAAGCAAGGAGATGATCACACTGGAGGCAAAAGGAATGTACAGTTTCCCAACTCATAGCCTAGTTTAGGAGACCCTGAGGAAGCAGGTAACACAGCACAAAACAGCCAAACCCATCTGTAAATACAGAGCAGGGAAAATACTTCCTAGAGAGACAGAAAGCTTATTTCAGAGTTCTTGCAACATCAGAGGACAAACCAAAATCTGTTGAATTTGAAAGCAAGGCTGGGGTTTAAGTGCCTTTTACCATCATCCAGGACACAAGAGGAGATAAATAACAAGGTCTAAAATGAATTTGCTCATGCAAAAATCTGTATTGATAGTGTTTGAAGGACAACCTTACATTGGTTGCACAAAAGCACTGGTTCTGTGGTCAGGAAGTTTTTGCCACATTTCCATTACACAAAGATGAGGCAGCTCCCCCTCCAGCTGTTGCAGAGCCCTCTCTCCCATAGTACTTACAGCACAGCAGGATGCTGCTGGCAATCCCCCACACAGGCACACGGACAGCAAACCAGGAGTCCAGATGAAACCCACTAATCTCATATCCTCACTTATAAAAAAGCAGATGAGAGCAGAAGTGATTATATATTGAGGGGAACCTGAGGAGCTGGGAGTGAGAGCAGCTGCCTAGGCTGGTGCTGCTACAGGAATAAATTGATATCAGCTGGCCACAATTAAAGTTTGGGCTGTGATACTTTTCTTCTAAAACAAGGTTTCTATCCATCAGAACTGGGGGTGTCTGCAACAGCTTCCACATGGGAAGAGAGCAGTCCTACTGTTCATAAAGGTGATTACATCAGCTGGTTGCTTGAGATAATGAGCGATCAGATTTGAAGATCCATGAATTTCCTCCTGACCTACTTTCTGTGATCCAAGGAGAGGGTGATTCTGCCTTCCAGTTCAGAAGTGCCTAATTCAGAGAACACCTGCAAAGAGACCAAATCAACCTCCCCATCTGCAAAGGCACTTGTGCAGGCTCCTAGAGTGGAACAAGGGGTTGTGCAAAAGTGGTGCAGAAAGTCCTGAGCAGCACCTGGCAGGTGTCAGGTACGTAGGAAGGGAGACCTCTATCCTTCCCATGGTTTCTGCATGTGGAAAGCATAAAAACCTCATGCTCAGTGTGAGCTGCAGAGCCCTAGACAAAACAGATGAAATCAGCTGGCAGAGGACAAGACAACCAAACATCTGCTTGTGCCCATGTGGTGTGCGAAGTCAGGGTTGTGTGTTCTAACATCTTAATGATGTGAAACCAGACCAAAACCACATGGTGAGCAGTTAAAAGGTATTTTTATCTTGTGGAGAAATTTAAACATGTCCATGGCTCTTGCTGTGTACAGGAGGAATCCCTAAGTCCCTAGCAATTAAGGAAAACACAATTAAAGGGTCATTTTGGTTTTAATTTTTAGATTTCAGTTTTAATTGAGAGATGAGTGCTGACCTCCTGTTCACTCTGCATCTGACTGTGCCTGTTGGACCTGACAATGAGCCTGATGCTTTATTTCAGACTCATACACAATCATGGCCAAGGCAAACTTGGGGTGCTGCTGTCACTGGGCTGAACCAGGTGGTCAGGAGGGGAAAAGGTTCCATGGTGGGGTCTCAGCACTGCCCAAAACAGTTCACCTCTCCTCCTTGCCCAGACAGATACCAGGGACTGCCTTCCTCATGGTTGTTTTGATATGAACAGGCAACAAACTATTTTTATTTTACCAAAATAAAACCTTTTCCTTGAAGCTATTGTAAGTGTGGCTGCGATCAAAGGTGACTGGGAATGCTGCTGGTGGAAACAACCATCAGCAGTTTGCGTGACCCAGGGATGGTGTAAACTAGGGAGAAGATGAAGAAGGTCCCACAGCACCTCCTGTGGTCTATTGTTCAGGACTTCAAAGAGCTCACGATCTGTAGCCGCGGCTAATAGCTGTTATCTTCCAACAGCAGTAATTAGGAACTGAGGGAGACTCTGAGACACTGACTATAAAGAACCAATAAAGCTACACCTTTTCTGCTTCATTTACTTGATTACTCCTGTTTTCATTATATCCACCCCTCTAGGATGTAGCTTTTAATCCTCCAAGCTGATCTATCCCTATGAGTATTCACTGTCAATGATACACATATTGCTGCTGTCTGAATATCCTGAAGCTGCTGTCAGTCATGCATTAATCTGACACGCAGCTCCTTGGGCTTCATCTAAATTGCAAGTGCAAAATGAGCAAAATGCAAATAACTGGGAGAAGAAAATGTTAAAGTCAGTAAAAGATGATTTATGGTTTGTCAGTTCAGCTTCATATTAATTTTGCCATGCTGGATTTTGGAGTAGTAACTCATCAAGTCAGCATTTGTTTCAAGTCCACGTATTACTTACTCAAGAACCTATAAATGTCACACGTATGTTGAGCAAAGGGATGTGGAAACAGTGAGTCGGACTGGCAGTGCATCTCCCCAGGGTGTGCCAAGGGGAGGGTAAATGTCCAGCAGAGCTTGCAAACATGCCTCCTGCATACCCTCCCCACATTTACTGACACTTGGTTCAAGGAATTCCTAATGCTGGGGTTGTATTTGTATTAATATTATCTTCTATTAATACAATGAATAATTTTTTGAATCCTTGTAAAATTTCCATAGCCTCTCTGCCATGCAACAGACAACAACTTAACTACAAATTTTGTAAATGAGTTTTTCCTCATTTGTTGTGGTGAACATATTTCTGCTAGTTTCACTGATGCCCCCAAACCTCGTTTGACAAGAGGCAGAGGATAACCACTCCCTGTTTGTCACAGCACTCAGGCCTTAGCAGACTTCACTGATTTTTCAGTCCGTAGAACTCCCCAAACCCCAGGTCCCACTCACAGTGCGTGGCTGTGCCACGGGCCAGCAAATCCCTCCGTGAAGGGGATCTGGTGCGTGTCTCCAGGGCGCCGGGTGACACACAGAGCTGCAGGAACTCGCTGCTGGCTCCGCAGGAACAGCTGGCGTGGCACTCCCGGGCTGCCTCAGCACAGCGCTCCTCGGCCTGCACGCACCGACCGAGCCGGCCCTGTCCCTTCTGAGAGCTGGGCCAGCTCCAGCCCTCGTGTGCCTTGAGCTGCTCCTGGGACTGGCAGTGCAGCATCAGCGTCCCTGGGCAGGAGAGGGGCTGGCTGTTGGCACAGCAAGGTGCCCGGAGTGCAGGGCAGGCTGAGAACCAGAGGGCGCTCCTGGAGCAGGAACATCACTCATCACTATTTTACACATCACTTTGTTCATATTTCTTCTTCTACAATGAGAGGGGCAAGAACACTTTTTGTCATCAGCTGGTGGGGAGAAACAATAGCTCTGCTCGAGCTGTCACCACCTCGCAGGGCTGAATCACCGTCACAAGGCGAATCAGCCTCTCGCCTGTTGCTCAGCTCCTTCATCGCGGTGACTCATTCTGGAACAGGGACGGGAGCGAAAGGCGGATGCTGCAACCTACACCAAACCGTGAACCAAACAGGAATCTGTAGCTGGGATCATCTCGGGGCAGGCGAGGAGGGCCCGAGAGGCAGAGGGAGGCTCGGAGGGCGGTGGCAGAGCCGGCGCAGGGCGGAGATCGCAGCAGCCGCTGCCCCCGCCCCGGGCACGCAGAGTTCCGTTGCTTCTGCAGCCCCTCGGGGGTTGGCTTCCTCCTTGCCAAATCCATCAGCCCATACAAGCATGAGAGCCTGTCTTCCCTTGCTCAGCAAAGGTTCCCCATAAGCAGCAACATTTCTTTGCCTCCCCTCGGTGAAGAAAGGGAGATTGTTTGGTTTCCTGTACCCGGGGTCTGCAGAGCACCCGAGCCTGAGGGACGCTCCGCTCCGCAGACCACTTCAAATAGGTTCAAACGGGCGCCACAAAGAGAAATGAACGCTATCCTGGTCTAACACAGCTCTCACAGCTCATTCTTGGAGGACAGGCATGTCAGTCTCTGACCTGAAGGGAGGCAAGCCTCGTGTGTACCTCTGGGCTGTCGGCGCCCGGACTGAACCCCACGCTCAGCCTCGCACGTCACCCCTGGGCACATCCATCCACCCACAGAGCCGGAGAGGCGGCATCTCACCTGCCGCGTGATGCATTGTAAAACGAGTGCTGCTGATTTCAAGTTAGGAAAGCTCAAAACAGCCTGGAAACGTGTCTCCAGGAAAAGGGGACCATATGTGCCTGCCAAGCAGGGCGGCTCTCGCCGCCGCAGCGAGGCTTCTCTCGTTACTCATCGGCAGCGAAACGCACTGCCAGGCGGGTGGCGAAGAGACGACGCGTTACCAAGATTAGACACAAAATGTATTTTACAGGAGAGCTAAAACTAGTCTGACGGTAATGAATTTTACAGCATGCTGCCTTTTGGAACATGCTAGAGGGCAATTCCTCCTTCCCGTGGCTTTGCCGTTGCCAAGGGAGCCCCGAGATCGAGTTGCGGCAGGGACTGCGTGAGTACCTGGTCACCCCCAGGGTTCAGGTGAGCAAAAGCACCTCTTGCAACAGGGTGAGGAGGGTGCAGCCCTCTCTGCCCTGTGTTGAGGGGCAGCAGTACCTCTTCTCCTTGCCTGCCCCAATGGCACTCTGCCAGGGAACCCCTAAAAACCAGCCCATGGGCTGTTCATCACTCACTGAGTGGATCACCCTGGCAGACAAATTCACGCTGGCTTAATTCTTCATGTTTGTGTCTCTCCTGTGTTGCTGCTTGCCTTCCCGGTCCCCACAGCCACTCTTCCCCCGGGTTTCCTCACCTCCATCACCACCCACAGCCCAGCTCTGCAGTCCATGCCATGCCTTGTGCAGGCTCACAGGACAGTTGGCAAATGGCCTTTCCTGAGCACACGGAGCTGATGGAGGCAGCAGGTGCCATAAGCTGCTATGGGATAATTAATTGTTGAGGCAAGAATTATCTCACTGCTAACAAAAGTGTTCAGGCAATTAAGCTTTAAGACACACTGGAGGTACTAGCAGTGATTATAATTGTCAGACAAATACTTTGTAGCAATAAACAACACATGAACACGGATTTTTACCAGGTGTTTTAAGCTTGGGGAAAAAGAAGGTATATATATTTTTTTTCCTACAAGCCTCCTCTCTGCAAAGGCAGTCAGTAAATCCCATGTACAAGCATTTGCTGGGAAGGAGACTCTCTTCAGCTTGCAGCCCCTGTGTAAGTTCCTCTGTGTATCATCCTGTCTTTAACCGTGCCTTTTGTGCCTAGAAATCACCTATGTTTTCATACAAACCATATAATGTAAGGTGCAGGGGTTTCAGGGGTTGCTGAGGAGCAGAGGGAGCCCTGCAGGCAGCATTTCCACTGCAAACTGACGATTCCATGGCTCATGCCATGTGCTGCGTGTGTCAGACCAGCCGGTGCAGAACAGTGCAGGACCCGGCTGCCAAAGCCAGGACAAGCCATGGGTGCAAGGACGGAGAGGAGCATCCCCCGGGGCCCAGCAGTTCCCCCGGCAGAGCCCAGGAGCTGGCACAGGGGCTGCAACACAGGCAGTGCTGCTGGGAGGGGAGGGCTCACTGTGCTTCATCCGGGAAGGTTAGCTGTGATCACTCCTGTGGGGAACCACAGACGGTCTAGGAGCTCCCTGAACACCTATAAGGTGAGTGAATATGATGAGCTTTTCACCTGACTCTGCACAGCACATCTGCTGCTGCAGGGAAAAGCTCAACAGCAAAGACTCTGCCAGGCAAGCAAGGATTCCCACTGCAGGACGGCAGGATCACTGGAAAAGCCCGCAGCATGGTCCAGCTAATGTGCCACGAGCTGTAGAGCAGTCCTGCACCCTCTCGGAGTATTTTCTGAGGCACCCAGGGCAGGGGGAACCTCTCTACGGCATTGCCAGCATCGTTGCAATGCTCCATCAGGGACTAGCACATTTATGAGGCCACCTGCCCCCGCTCCTTTGGGGATTAATGGCCCCCACACAGGCTGGTGAGTCATTAAGCCCAGGAGAAGCAGTTCTCCTGCAGTAATTGTCTTCCCCTCGCACAGCAATGTCTGCAGATAGTACTGACAGCCTTCACTGTGGGGAGCCTCACAGTGTCAGAGTTAGAAAATGGTGTTTGTCTTCCTCCTGACCCTGGGCAGCCTTCAGCTGCTCTGGGTAGCCAATTTTATCCCAATAAATAATGGGCTTGATTAGAGATGTTATAGGCAGACTGATAAGTAAGCACAAATGACAGGGCTGCTGCTATACCAGAGGGTTTTGTTGGTGTTAGGAACTGATGCTGAAGCTGGGACATGGTGATGGAGACAGTGGGTTCCCAGGCAGGATATTGGTGGTCCCCTTTGTGGATTTGCACCCTGAGATACTTCATGTTCTTTTGGGATATGTTTCCAAAGCTATTCATTGACAGTTCTTCCAACCTATTTCTAGTACAAACAAAGTTAAATATGTTCTACGCAAAAGACAGCTGCCACAGTTTACAGCTGCTGCAAGGCTCTGTTAGCCTTTGAGTACTAACCGGGGCATTATCAGCATTTCTGAAGGTTGGGAACAGTCTCGGATGGTGCAGAAGCCTTGTTGAAGGTGGCAGGAGTCAGAGCAGGGAGCTCAGGAGAGCCCAAGATGCCTGAGCTGCAGCCCAGGGAGGAGGCTCACAGCAGGGTGAGGGCCAGAGGAAAGACAGGACGGTTACAAATCAGAGGATGAGCGACATCTGGGGTCCTATACAGTCACTGCCTGCTGCAGAGCTGGAAGGTGCTGCAAATCCTATGGGGCCCAGACACAGTCACATCTGAGCAAACTCCCAGTGAGAGCCTGTCTGGAGCAGCTGTATCTGGAAGCACCAAGATCCATCACAGCCCTGAGACCCTTGGTGCCCAAACACGTATCTGTCATGGTTTAGGAGACTGGGGAGCAGAGGACATGTCTGATGGCAGTGCCTGCTCCTGGAGGCTGAGCTGTGGGTCCCCCCCTTGGCACAGCTCTGTGCCCTCCCCAACACAGCACATCAAATAGAAGGCAGCAGCGTACATCACTCAGATGAGACATTCCCTCTCTGAAATGCTCCATGACTGGAGCCCAGTCAGGCTTCCCCTCCTCTCCCAGATGTTACGTGACCTCTGGAACAACACTGTGTACCAAAACTGCTGCTTCTGTTCCCATCTGACAGGGAAGGACTCTCCTATCTGGCACTTGTCCGTGTCCCCCAGCTGCAACAGTTTAACTAAAAACCCACCTCTCCCTGCAAACCAGGCACATCAGGAACCCCTGCTGGCAGAAGGGAACAAGTTGGGCAGGTCTCTGTGCTCCCCAGGAAAGACAAGAAGCTCTTCTTGCCTCCGGGGTGGGAAAGGCAGCATGGTAGGCACCAAATCCAGGCTAATGGGAGCAGACCCCCCACCACACTGAGGATCTCTGGGAAGTCCAGCCTCCCCATCACCCATCTCTGGGGTCACTTTTCCCCAAAAAGATGAAAGATCTCCAGAATAATACTTGTGACTCTTAGTTGCTTCCCCTGAGCCTGCTCAGGACTCATACAGACCTCTCTCCACAAGTAAAAGACTACAGATCTGCTCCTTGGGGCCAGGAGCTGATGCTGCCAGCTGACCGCTTCGGCTGGAGAGCCTGGAGCTTCGAGGAAGGAAAAGCCACCAAACCCTCAGTGACTCACACCAAAACCATGCCGTCTGCATTTCCAGCCAGGCCTGTAATCAGGCTGCAAAAGGGCTGATCCTGAAAGGGGAGGAAGGTGACAGATCTGCCTGTTAGAGGGGTCACAGCCCAAGCTGGGGGACCCACAGGTTGTTCCCGAGTGTGCAGACCCCCATGCTGGGAGGAGCATCTCCAAGCAGCCATGCCTGCATTTCCCCCTGGATGCTCAGGGACTGCTGCAGATGCTTCAGTAGGTGTTGCCACTGACAGCACTCATACTTCCTCCAAAATTAGGTCTTTTAAGGAATGTGATGTTTTGAAAATTCTGCTGTGGGGCTGCAGTGTGTACTGGTACAGTTACAGCTGAAGACACATCCACCACCTGGTTACCAGTTGGCTAAAATCCAGCCCTGCCTGTTTGCTGTCAGAAATCCTCCAAAACAGTTTGTGACTGAGCAAATAGCAGCATCGCCAAAGCAAAATTCCTGTCTGCCCTCTGCTCACCGCTGCAGTGCCTCAGGAGCTCCCATGTGCTCCCTGACCACTCGCGGGATCAAAGCTGCCAGCTCAGCTCAAAGCGCTGCCGAGAGTGGAGCCTAAAGAATGTTTCAGCCAAGCCCTAAAAAAATTTCATCTGCTTTCATCCTCACTGCAGTCTAACAGACATCCACAGGGTGCTGGGTAATTCCTGGTGGATTCCCTTTCTCTCTGTGGTATCAAACGACAATGAATCCTGTCAAAAAGCATATTAAAGCTCTCAGCGATCCTGGCAGTCCCATCTCCATGGCCGGGAGCTGGATGGCTGGGAGGGAGGCAGTGCCAGACTGGTGCTTTCCAGGAGCAGGAGCTCGGCCTGATGGGCATTGCCTGGAGATGCCCGGCTGTATCATGCGTCCCACCTCCTCAGAGACCTGGCTACCAGCTGGGCTGGGAATTTGGGTGCATTTTTTCTGTTTCTGGGATGGAGTTAGCATGCCTGGATGTGTTTTCTAAAGAATTACACAAGAGGGGGAACAGCAGTCAGAAGATGCAGTCCTCCAGGGCCCCAAGATTTCCTTGGAACAGGAAAGAAAAACACCTGATGTTATTCTCAGACACCTGGACATTCTCCCACTCTTGCCTCCCCAGTGTGACCCCTTGTACATGCCAGACCACACCACTGACCCCAGCCTAGGGCCACCTACAGCCCCATTTGCTCACAAGGAGCAGCATTAGCAGCAAACTCTCCATTCCAGGGAGGGACGGAGCAGCAAAGCAAAGCCTCAGTGCTGCTGGGCAGAGCTGTGTGTAAGTGGGCACCCAGGGCCAGGTCAGCTCCTGCACACAGACCTCAGGGCAATGGGAGAAGCTCTGGCATGGGCCTTTGCTGGGAATGGAGCTGGTGACCCTCAGTGCCATGTCGGACATGTGGCATTCGGATGGGATGCATGTCCTGGGAGGGCACCACAGCCCAGACACTGGCACCTGAGCCCTTCTGCTCAGCACAGCTTGAGAGTGGCCACACCTAGAGGAAACCCCCAAAAGTTCATGTTGCTGCTGCTTCACGCTCCACGTAGAGGAATTTCTGAAGGATTTTGGCCTGGGTTTCTGTTATGTTAAACCAGAGCACAACTGCAGTGGGTCAGAAAGCCACAAAGGCATCTGTGTGCAGGATGCTGCCATGAGTGAGAGGCTGGGAGCGAGGATTGTGGCACAGGGCCTGGGTGCAGCAGCCAGGGCCACAAAGGGCCTTTCAGGGTGGTGGCTGAGGCTCAGCCCCGGGGTGTGGTACCAGCCTGTGCCTGGCCAGCAGCACCGGTGCATGGCTCGGCTCTGTCTGTGCTTTGTGCCAGCACTGAATAGTCTCTGGTAGATGTGTTGCCCCTTGTTCTCATCTGCCAGGGCTGAAAGGGAACTTTTCAAGGCCTGGGGATGATTGTTCACCTCCACCCAGCACTCAGGACACCCAGCTGGGCCACAGCACGGACAGCAGGAGGCTGAAAGGACTCCAGGGGGTTCAATTCAGGGCAGGAACCTTGGGGACAGCCTGTCCTCCCAACCACCCTCCAGCGGCAGCCAGAGCAGGATGCACACCCATCCAATGGCAGGATCCCTGTAACGTCCTCAAGATGCCACACTGCCCCACTGGCACCCCTGCCACATCCCTGTGTGCCCATCTCACCCTGCAGCATCCCCATGCCCTGCTGCCCCACGAAACACACACCCACACCTCCCAACAGCACCGAGTCTGCACGGGAAACTTGCTTTTAGAAACAACAGCAGAAAATAAAAGTCTCCAGAGCTCCTGAGAGCCCAGCAGCCTCTTGCTGCCCCTCCACCCCAACTCACCCTGCCAAACCACTCGCTCATTAGTGCTACAACACAGCTGGAAGTGCATTGATCTGGCTGATAATTAGCCCAAGGGATCTCCCAGGAGCTGAGAAACAAGGGAGGAGTTCAGAAGGACTCGAAGGATGAGGAGGAAGGGTTGCATCCCTGAGAATGCTGTCCAGGCAGTATCAATCCAAGCAGGGCTGGGCTGGGTTGTGCCAGGGTTTGGCCCCCTCTCTCCTGTGCAGAACCCAGGTTTCCAGGCAGGCTAGTGGTGCTCCTGGTGGGAAGTGCTGCTCCACAGCAGGTGAGCTCCTTGCTGAGGGACTCAGTGCTACAGGAAACTTCTGATAACAACACAGAGCAGTAGGGCTGTCCCAAAACATCAACAAAGGGAATGCAAATCCCCGTCTCTGTGGGGTGGAAGGTGATTCCCTCATCTGCAAATGTTTCTGCCAAGCACAGCTAATCCCCACAGAGCAGGCTCAGAGAGGCAAGGAGCAGGGTGGCATCCAGAGGAGCTTCAGGGAAAGCACTGCCAGCCAGAGGAAAGCAGCTCCCTCTGCTCCTGCTGATCCAGCACCCTCTGCTGTGTGCCAGCACCCAGCCAGTCACACCCACTACAGCCACATCCACAGGCTACAGAGGGACAGCAGGGACCTCTCCACAGAGAGAAGCAGCAGGAGGGTCAAGAAGCAGAGGCAGGACAAATAGGGAGCCTGTGACCTCCTGGTGCCACCAGGACCATTCCCAAGTGCAGCAGGCTGAGTGCAAGCAGTGTCAGCGTGCCAGGAACATCCCCATTGGAGCAGATCTCCCCTTGCCCCTGAGTGCTGCTCTTGCCCTGAGCAGGCTCATGGGCTCTGTCCATTGGAGAGAGGGGTCAGGCAGGCATTGCAGGGATGAATCCAGCCCAGTGGGGCTGAAGACCAGCATCCTCCATCCCCACTCCAGACAGAATGCACAGCCGTAGGCAGGGCTGAAACGGGATCCTGAGCCGTGGTCAGGGTGGGGAACCCCAGCTGGCACTGGCAAGGTCTTGATGACCCATCAGGGAGCAAGATCTTTCTCTGGTTTTAAACTTATGGCAGATTCAGAGATGAGACATCAAGAATAACCCAAAGCTTTTGCTTAACCAATCTATAATTCTTCTGGTCTCTCCTTCAGCCCAGTTGCACTTTAAGTCTCATGACAACAAATACCCCAGTTTCATTGTGTGGTGGATTGGATCCTGGTAAAGTTTCCCACAATACCTCCAAGATCTCACATACGGGAGGCACCAAATACTCACCATGTTTTCATGGATACAACAGAAACCTGCTGCTTTCTGTGCTAGTAATACCCATCTCTGGGTGGGCTGGCTCAGATGCTCTGGCAGCATTAAGACTCCTAAGGCCTGAAAAACTGGCTGGAAGTCTCTGTGGCAACATGTTATCTCATGGGATTTATGGTTCATCCTGCTCCAGGCAAAGTCAGAAATATCACTACAGTGATCACTCTGGATATTACTGCATTTTTAGGCTACTGCTCTGACATTCACAGCAGGGGAAGAAATGATCATGGGAACATTTACACTTTCACCCCCAGCTCCAGCAAGGACCTTTCTGGGGGTTTGATGTGTGGGTATTCAGAGAGGAGGTGAGCAAGCTCCAGTTGCTTCCCAACTTGCAATTCTGGCTAGAAAATAAAGTCAGGTTGTGCTCAAAGATGAATGCCTGCACAAGATCAGGAGAGGGGTTTTAGTTTTCTATGTCCTCCTTGGACATAAAAGACTAAATTCATGGGACTAGACTGTTGGGAAAGACAAAACATCTCTGCAATGCCCCATTTGCTGATGGAGAGGTAAGCAGTGAGGGGAGCAAACACCCCAGGGACCAGCACAATGAAGCCTGTCCGACAAGCAAAGGGAGGATGGCCCAAAGTCCCTGGCGAGGCCTGAACCTGTCTAGGGTGGCTGCAGGGAGGCTGCAATTCCCAGGGCACAGCTCCTCAGCACCATAGATCCCAACTGCTTGTGGGTGGGCTGACCCGCTTCCTGCCTGGCTGAGAAACCAGAGCACCCCTGCTTTGGGAGAGCTCTGTTTCCCCAGGACTCATGTGGGTGGTGAGGACAGGTCTCCCAAGATTTTCTGCTGAAGATGTCCCACATCACACAAGTAATTGCACAACCTTGTGCTAGGGAAGGGAGGGAGAGGATGACTGGAGGAGGCTGTAGCCGGTCCATTCCCTCTTCCAGTTCATTATGGTGGCAGAGCCCCAGAAAGTCAGAAATACTCATATGTGATCAGGGACAGATGCTGACAAAAAGGCATCTTCAAATAACCACAAACAAAACACTATGCTAGCAGAAATTATTTTCAGATAACAACCTACATCCTAGTTAGACTCCTCACCCCTACGCTCCCCACAGACCGCAGGGAGCTGCCTGCTGGCTATGGAAGCAGAACAGCCTGATTTGTGGTTTTCAGGCAGCCCTGCGGCCCTGAGACCCTTTGGAAGGCAGAAAATGGCAGGCAACTACCTCCACTGTCCCTCACTGGTTGCAGGAGAGCTGCAGGATGGCATCTGTGCCACTGCATGTCCCTCTCTGCACGGTGGGCACAGCGGTCCCCAGGAACACAGGCCAAGCTGGCAGCCCCGTGTTTGCCATCACCACCCTTCCTGCTGGCAGGGCCGTGCTGAGCCTGCTCCGGGCACTCCGTCCCTGCAGCTGACAGAGTGGAGATGTACTGCCCCATCTGACTGCCAGCACCGGGGCATATTCACAGCACCCCTTTCACCACCACCCAGCGAGGGTCGTGATGCTCAGGTGATGGCTGGTGATAAGCAAGGGGTGGCAAGCCTGTGTGACTGGTGCACAGGCTGCTCCTGGCCTTGGCATCTCCTGCTTCTTGCATTCCTGCTCAGTGAGGAAGAATTCCCTGCTTGCTGCTCTGGTGGTACCAGGCCAGCACTCCTCTTCTACAGGGAAGTGTCAGTTTAAGTCCACAGTACCCCAAGGCTGCACAGCTACATCACTGTTGGGAAAGAGGGGAGAGAAACCAGTGCCGTGTTCCTGAGCGGTACCTTCCCAGGGAAGTGTCATCAGATCCGTGAGTTATGCTTACGATTCCCTTCTTGTTTTCTGGAAAGGTACTTTCTTTTCAGAGCCACAGCCCCCAAAGTGCCAGCAGCTGCACATACGCCTTCAAGCAAGGCCCCCTTGGCTTCAGTCCAACCTCAGAACAGACAGGGATTTGACTTTGTAGCTCAGCAACTGAGCCACTTTTATGTTTAGTTGAGGACATATTTAATTGTTATATTTAATTCAGTTGGGGAAGACATCCTGTGCTCTGGTGTTTAACAATGCCTGAACATGAGTGGTCCTTTCTGCTTTTCTGTTTCCAGAGCAGTCCTGTTTCCAAACCACCACTCCAGGACCAGCCAGACCCCCAGGGCTGAGACCCAGGAGGGAGCCTGGGCCAGACCTCTGCCAAGGATGTGGGAGCTGAGACATGGGCCTGGGAGCAGGTCTCTCGAAGGTGTGCAAATTTCTGGCTGTGAGATGATCTCCTGGATAACTGGGAAATCCCTGCACTTCATCCTGATAAGGTGGCAGTAAGAAGTCACTAAATGCTGGTACTCACCACCCCCATCATTAGGAGCAAAAAGTGGGTAGGACTTCATGATTTCCACATTATGGCTCAGAACAAGATGTAACAGCTGTAGTTAAAATTAATTACTCCATCTCTGCTACTTCCCACCACCCGAGGGAAAGTTATTTTTGATTCCAGGTTGCCTAAGGGACACTGCACAGTGAGATCTGTTGCATCATTGCCAAGGGTCTTCACCTAGCAAGAAATCTGGGAAGAGAGAGCCCTTCCTCCAGCCAGCTGGGACCAGACTGGAGCCCAGGTGCGGGCATGCCTACGGACTGACCCAGGCTCCCCAGCTCCTCCTGCGCAAGCAGAAGCTGTCACTGAGGCAGCCTTGAGAGAGGACCAGGTGTCTGGCCAAGTCCTCTTTCGTTCTTTTCAGTTTTCAAATAAACTTGGGCTGAAGCTATTCCAGGAGCTGCAGTGGCACTGTGCAGGCAGGATCTTGAGTGCTCCAAGTCAAAAGGACAGTCATGCAAACCCAGAGAGGATTAGCTTTTAATGCGCTTCTCTGGGCAAACCCTGAAATTGGGGGATTACCAAGATCCCAGCAGGAAAACTAGCCAGCTTGCTGCCCTCCTGACCACAAATCTGCTACCAAACTCTCCCAGCGTCAGGAAAACTCACACAGAAACATTGGAACAGCTGTGGATGCACAGGAGCACCCCAGCCATTGCCTCCCCATCATATGAAACCACACAGCTCCCTGTTACTTGCACTGCGGGGCAGCAGGACTGTTACATCTTGTCCAGCCCTGGTGTGGTGGCACAGCTCCAGAGCTCCCAGAGGCCACCTCATGGGAGAGTTCAGGAGCCTCTAGAAGAGATGCTGTGTAGCTATCAGTGCAGTTATCCCTGCTCAGCTTTATCCTTCTGGCTGGGAGTGAACATGGTGCTGTTGAACACCTGCTAGGTTTGCTCCCAGGGGTCTCTGAGCTAAAGTGAGAGATCCTGGCTGTGCACTCAGTTTCCTCTATATCTAACTTCACTGATGTCTGTATTAAAACCCAGCAGCAAAATTGAGAGGTAGCATCCCAGGTGGAATTAAATGATTTTTTATGCTACTTAGCATATTAAGAGCTAAATTTTAGACTACAAGAACTTCCCTTGTAAAGGCTTTTCTCTCTCTGCTGTGTCACCTGCAGCAGACAGTGTTATCCAGGTGTTTTGCTCTGCTTTGCAATGAAGTCCTTATGCCTGTTGGGTAATTCATACTCATGCTTTGTCCCAGAGAAGAGTCCTTGTATTGGAAAACAAGGCAATAAGCCCTGTACTCAAGATACAGCTACCACTGCTGGGATTTTGGAGAAAATCAGGAAGGTCTGGAAACCAGCCTGTCTCTCCCCAGAATTCATTTGGTATCTGACAGTGACCTGTTGTGCGCTTCCCTGCTGAATCACTGCCACAACCCTCCCTCTTCAGAGCTCAGTTTCGTTTCCTGATCCCTTAGGAATAATCCATAATAATCCTTTGTAATCTGCAAGAGTCCACTACAAATGCAGGTTTAAGAGCTGTGAATACCCAGAGTCCACGGGTTATGCATCTCTGTCACGAGAGGCAGGACACAGCTGGTACTCCTACAAAAGTCTAGCAGTATCCAGTACAGACATGTAAGGCTCAAGACTGCGAATGAGCCTCTGAATGATGTGTGTGTGTGTGTAACAGGCATAAACCTCACCACTCATAAAGAATATGAGCCTTCACCTCACATATTTCAAAAATGAAGAGAGGGAGCCTCTGAATTTTGTTACCATTCATGTATACATTTATTAAGTCAAAGGAGTTTGATCATGTCACAGTATGTTACTAGAGCACAAGAGGTCTTTTCTTTTTAACTTCTCTAACAACAGTTATTAATTATTTTTGCCTTTCAAGCTTAAAAAAATTTACTCTTCCTGAATTCCCCATGAAAGGGTCTTTTTTTTTTTTCCTTTTCTTTTCTTAAAGTACAAAACAAATGTTTCTCAGACATGTAAACAACCATCATGGAAATGAGACTGCTCCTAAAGTTAACTTTATTGTTATGGATGTTCTGATAGATCTATGTCATGTTGCATGTATTTCAGCTCAGTGACACCTTCAGTGGAGGTTATTATTGTTATCATCACCTGTGCTGCTGTACTGGAGGCCTGGTCAGGGTTAAGGCCCTTCTGTGCAAGGTGCTGTACAAATACTTGGCTATAACTGAGGTCCCTGGCAAGAAGGGCATTCACTGATGCGACTATAACCCACACATAGCCCACTGGAGCTCCATCTGCTCCACAGCGTTCCTCACAAATCACAGGAGCTCAAGCAAAATTCCTCTCCAAGCTAACTCTGGAGTTCATGTTCAGATACTGGTGAAGAGAAGGGAAATGTCACTGCAGGCCAATCCTGACACCTGCAGTGCTGTGCGTAAAGCTGCTCACAGTCATGGGAATGCTCATATGAGTAAGAAACTCCTGCGGGGAAAGTCTGCAAGGTTGAGTCCCTGGGTCATTGAATTCCTTTGCAAGAAAGCATGTGAGAAAAGCAGACTTGTTCCTTTTCTCTAACGTTTCATCAGTATAATTCTAAGAGAAAGGGACGGGGTCAGTTGCTCAGTTTCAGCACCTTGAGCATTTTGAGTTCTGATCCCCAAATTAAAGAAGTCTCTGCTCTGCCTTGGGCTACTGTGACCAGGCCTGGAAAAGTCAGCTGGACATTCTTTGTCATGAGGAAGCAGTGGTTTGCCATTTGAGCATGGAGGGATTCTGTTTTATGGTGTGAAGGCTGCATCCTAGGCAGGAATTGTGAAGATTGTGTTTGGCCATCAGCAGAAATTATTCTGAAAACACTTCAGAGCAATTGCAGTTTAAATAATGATTACAGCTTCATATTTGAGGTGAAAAAAGAAAAGATTACATGAAATAAATAGCAAAGAATCATTGCCCCTGCACAAACATAACATATTCCTGCCTATGAAACGTCCCTTGCAAATTACTGCCCTTTAGGTTATGTCAGATATTTAAATGAACCCTTTAGAGCTAAAATACAGTACTTTGAAATGAGGTTAGAAAAATTTAAGAAGGACTAATGGGAAGTGTGTACAAAGCTCTCCTTAAAACGAATTTCCCACCTGGGTAGCTTAAGAGTGTGAGGCCTCAGTAGACGTAGAGCCGGTCTGAGATGGCAGCGGGCATGTGGGTCATGATCTGCATGCGCAGCCACCAGTAGTAATCCATGGGGTGGTAGCGGGTGTAGGGGGCCGTGGCGGTGAGCGCGTGCGCCACGCTCTCGATGACCGGCGAGGTGTCCCTCGAGCCACTGTTGCAGTACGACTCCATCTTGCTGACCTGCTCGTCGAAGTACTTCCTGCCGTAGTCCTTGCGCACGATCTCGGGGAGCTCATCCCACATTTTGTCAGCGATGGCTTTGATCCGCTCGGGGCTGTACAGGTTGGTGCCGGCGATGAAGTTGCCGGGCTCCACAATGCTGACCATGACGCCCTGGGGCTGCATCTCATAGCGCAGGCAGTCGGAGAAGGCTTCCACGCCGAACTTGGTGATGCAGTACGGTGACCGGGCAGGGCTGCCCATCCGCCCCATCATGCTACTGATGTTCACCACACGACCTAGGCAGAGGCCGGGCAGAGCACAGCTGAGCCGTGGCACCTGACCCGAAGCAGGTACCTTGCACACACCACCCCACACATTCCTGAACGTGCATCTACCCACCCACCCACTAAGGGCTGCCTGGCAGACCTGCTCATGGCTCTGCCTGAGCAGTGCTGTCCTAGGCAATGGCCTTCAGGCAGGAGAACAAGCCCACTGCTTATGCTCCTTGGCTCACTCTGCCTGAGGGAACAGGCACATGGTGACACCCAAAGCTCAGTGCTATGGGGAACACAGGAGAGGCTGGACACAGCCTGCAAGGGGCAAAACAGGACTGCTCTGCAACAATTTGGACTGAGCCCAGACAAGTGAGAGTAGGAGCAAGGTAAGCTTCTGGCACCAAAGCTGAGCTTGTTTATTTGCAAATCAAAGGCCAGTGGTGGTTCCGTGTCTGCTTCCCAAAAGGGAATGGATTGCTCCTGCACCACCAATGGGCAGAGCAGCTTAAATCCACTGCACTCTTTTTCATGAGACAACTGGGTTATGGCTCCAGGCACAGAGGCCTTTCTCCCCTCCAGAAGCCATCCATTTGGGCTGGGGAGAATGCTGGTAAGAGACCTCTAGGCAAAGGTTGGAGTTCTCCGCACTTTCTTCCAGGGCTCATTGCTAAGTTGTGTTAGAAAGAGAAACTCTGACCTCAGGATAACCTTCCATGGTGGAAGAAAGGCTGCCCAGGCCACATCCAGCCCAGGTCTGCAGCACAGGGCAACATTGTTAATGCCTGCGGATGCCTCAAGAGTGAAAAATACCCTCATTTAGTCAGGTAGTAGGCCCTAGCACAGGAAAGCTTTTGCCCCTTGATGCTGAGACCCATGCAAGCTCCAGGTCTGCATGCCTTTGTTGTACAACCCCCTCTTCTCCTATACCACAGCTCCCAGAGTAACAGCGCAAAATGACAAATTCCTTGCAAGAAGCTTTTTACACTGCTGCTGCCCACCCTGCCACAGCTGGTTTTCATATAGCAGGCAGGAATGCTCCTGGCACTGTAATTTATTGTGAGCTGCAGCTTCTGAGCAGGTAAAAGAAGGTATAATGGATTAGATCTTGTGTGGGATGTTGCAGGAGAAGGCAGCACATATGGGAAACAGAAATAATAACTGGTTTTCAGGCCTGCTGGCCTTGCTGTGTAACTCAAAGAGGTGAGGCAATCTGTGTGTCTGCTGGGGGCCACATTCTGTCTGTAAAGGCAGGAAGGTGGCCAATGCTGCAGAGAGAAGTGCCATAGACCTTCTGGCCTCTAACACAGACAGACGTTGCAGGATGAGGGACCTGCTACGGGGAGAGCCAGTCAGGAACTCTGCCACTCACCCTTTGACCTCCGGATGAGCGGGAGGAAAGCCTTGGTGGTTCGCACAGTCCCCCACAGGTTCACTTCAGCTACCTCCATGTAGGTGTCCATGCTGGTGAATTCAACTTCCCCAAATGTGGAGATCCCAGCATTGTTAACTAGCCCCCAGAGCCCTACAAGACAAAAATCACGCACCATTACTTATGCTAATAGATTTCTGAACCACACAACGGAGCTTTTCATTACAACTTGTGATGGTGAAGACCGGATAGAAAAGAGTCCAGAGCACACTTCAGTCTCCTGAGCAAATATAACCACCATGGGGATCTGCCTGTACCACCCAACTCTGCAGGCACAAAGTACTGTGAATGAGGCTTCCCAGGAAGTTCTGAGCCAGCAGAGAACTTCAGCCTTGTCTAAGCTGTTCTCCTTGCCACTCTCTTTTTATCCATAGTGATTTTTTAAAAGAAGCAAAGTGTATAATGCAAATAATAAGAATAGGAATGACCTTGTAAGAAACAAAAGAGTAATTCTTTCAAAGTAAAATCCCTTCTGCCACCATAAGAACTAGAGTGTCTGCAGTGCTGGGAAGGAGGGTGTAGGCATGGGTGAGCATGCATGCACCCATCTGCGCATGCAGATCATGACCCACATGCCCTCTGCCATCTCCCTTTTACTCTGCTGCAACCAAAATGGCAATAACTGAAGCTACCTACTTACTTGGCAATAAAAAGAAAGATTAAAAAGGAATTTTGAATAAAATGAACTCACTTCATATAATATTCTAGCTGTACAGAAAACATGATGAGAAAAGTCTGAGAGAGGCTTCTGTCTGGCTGTTTAGAAAATTCACTGTTATCTGTTGACTGACTGTGTCCAGATCTGTGTTATGAGAAAAAGCCCAGAAAAGGCAACTTCATCCTGGCCTGTTCTTGAGAACACAGAGCTAGAAAACTTAATTTATATAGAAGATCCATACAAAAAAATTAAATACAAAGAAAATCAAAAGAACTAGGTTTGCAAAATCCAAACCAAAACATTACTGGTTGTTCTGCTTTAAAACAACCTTGTGTTGAATGTGGATATCCTTTAGGAGAACAATGTACTTCACCAAAGGGTGGAAAGGTTTCAGAACTGTATAAGCAAAGGCAATTTTCAGAGTACTGGAGCAGAATTTGCTGTCATACCTCAGCGGAATGAAGTAGGCAGGCTAAAAAAATCAGTATAGCTACCCCCTGCACTCTAAAGGGTAGTATCTGCAATAACGTTAATGATACCCAGATGGCTTCACAGGAAATTCTTTGGAAAACCTCTCCATTTCCTTTGCCTTTTGAAAGGGTGGGGGAGACATTTCCATTGTTAATTCCCAATCTTCGGGCACTGGGCAGGTTTTACAACAGAAAGGGAGTCACAATAAACTTCAGTTCACAGGAACAAAGCACTAATCCCAGAGCCTTGAATACCACTGTTTTTTGCCAATGTCCCTACAGGAGCTAGTGGAGAACAAAGCAGATTCCTTTGTAGACGCTGTTTGAAGTGGGAAGCTTCTTTCTGATATGGCACAATATCCAAACAGGCCATTTTCTCTGCCCTCCTGCTCCTCAAAGATTTGTGTCCTTCAGTCACATGCTCAGCTTTAGAAATATGCCCTGACAATGCTCTTGGAGCCCAACCGAGGGAGCTCCTGCCCCCTCTGTCACCTCAGAGCCCACTGCATGCACCCACCTTTCTCTGGGTCCTCGAGGCTGTTTTGCACATGCTCCACTGCCCGGTCCATTTCTTTGCTGTCACAGACGTTGAGCTGGACAGTTCTCATTCGATCACTCTTCATGTCATCCAGCTCCTTGGAGCCACCCTCTCCCTTGTCCTAGAGGGGAAGAAAGAGCTGGTTTGAATCTGGCCAAAGAGCCTGTGCAGAATATCAAATGCATAGCAACCATCAAATTAAGCCAAAGAGTACACAGGGCAGTCACAGAATAATCAGGACAGTCCTGCAGCTAGGAGAAAGGGGAGCAGACAGGGCTGGTCCTGCAGAATACTGTTCCTCAAGCATCTGGTACAAGTCAGCTGGTACAAACTGTTTCAACCACCAAGAAAGCAGCCAGAGCTGGATCTGCCCCTGCAAGGCAATCAGCAAGCACCCCCTGCCCAGTACATACTCCTGAGGCCAAGCTATGTCCCACTGCTACAGCAGTGGGAATGTGGTGCCACTGACACGGGGCACAGCAACTCGCTTGCGGGGGTATGGTGTAAAATGGCCAGTGAGGAGCTGCACGCCTAAATTGAATGTGCTTGTTGGTCACACTGCCAGCTTTGGGAACAACAGTCCGAGAAGAGGGACTGCTGCCCACTGCTCTCTCCCTTCAGCTGATCTATACACAGGTTTCCAGGCAGTGGGAGCCATAACTACTGCTTCCAAAGCACTGCTACAGAGTCCAATCATCGAGAGTCTGGCCAGCCTGTTTGCTAGCAATTCACCCTGGCATCTTCTCCAGCATCTTGCTCTCTTCTCTGCCTCCCCCAATCAACTTTTTCTCACTCTCATTTCCCATCTCCACTCTTTTTTTCTCAGCTCAGAACAACAGTTTCCCCCAGTACACATTCCCTCACAGCCCAGCAAATTTAATGCAGCCAACCCCTGAGATACTTTCACATGGACCAGACATTGCTAGCAACAAGGCTGCCATGCGCAGCACTCATCCCTTTGCAGTGGTGAAGCGTGGTCATGGTGCTTCCAGGACACAATAACGGGATGTTAGGATGAGATTGGGACTATACCTGAATCATTCCCGTGGTTATAAGCTACTGGACTGTGCTGGCCAATCCAGAGTATCCAGGGTACTTTTGTAGAGGATGGTGAGGATCTACCTCTGAAAATTATCAGATTTTAGGAACATCCCTGTCTTTACTGTAAGAAGCTCCTTCAGTATCATCCCTCATTAGAAGACTGTTAAGTCTCCTTTAACAGGCTAGATGTGGAACATTTCTACAGGATCATCTGCTCAGCTCTTCCTCCCCCACTGCTCAACCTTCCAGGTAGCCTTGCTCACTGTGTCTGCATCAGCAGGCAAGCATCAGAGTGCCCTTCACTCCTGACAAATAAGGGCTTTTGGCTAGATAGCTGTTTTCCTCTGAGCTGGAACAGGCCAGGACTTCATGGCAGGCCTGTTTCCTGAATGACATTAGATTGCTCTGGACATCTCAAGTCACAGGTGCTCCCTGTCAGATGCCAGCAGGCAGTTGTCAATGAGGTGGAGCTTGTCTGCAGTCTGAGCCCAGGCTGCCCACCTGTCCCTCAAGTGAGAGTTCCCTTCGGAGACCACACCTTAGATACCACATGAGGGTGACCATACAACCCTGTCTCTGTGCCACCTGTCTTTCAAAAATCCTTCTCCTGGCTCCTCTCATTCCTGTGCTTATATACTGTGCTCACAGACATTTCA
Organism: Struthidea cinerea; assembly: GCA_013397865.1. Lineage (NCBI taxonomy): Eukaryota > Metazoa > Chordata > Aves > Passeriformes > Corcoracidae > Struthidea > Struthidea cinerea. Next base: position 785,165 of record VZTI01000221.1, read on the forward strand.
CTAATGTAACTACCTGACATGTCCTCTGTCTTCTTCTCCATGCTTCCACATTCCATCACAGACTGTTAATACCAGTTAGTGTTTGTCCTTAAGAGAGGCTATCTACTGCTCTCTCTTCCTAGGGAAGCACACTGCATACAGAAAGGAGGTTAAAAGTCTCATGTGCAGTTTAATGGCAGTGTTAGAGTGACTGAAGAGTTTGGTGCTAAGTTCGCTGCTCACTCAAAAGCACTGCAGTGCCAAAGCAGTCTATATGGCAAAGCACTGGAAAGCACACAAGTGGCAAATGTGGGAATGCCAACAGGGAATCAGCAAATGAAAACATGCAAGTCTCTTGAAAACAGCAGATATCACTAAAGGAAAGAAGGAAAATGAGGCCAAGGTCCTTCTTTCCCTGATCCCAGTTCTGTGAGGTGCTACAAAATCTCTGGGCCACACCAGCCTTAGAGGCCTCATAGCTCTGCCGGGACCTTCACAGCATCCTCTTCCTCAACACTTACAGGGTTGGCTCTGCAAGCCAACTCCCTCCTGCCCTCCCACCCACACGCAGCTGGATGCTTGGAAGGGACTCCTGGGGCTGGGATCCTGGCCAAGAATTGGACTCTGAGTGTTAACCCACACCACAAGGCCATTTCCTTGGCTTTCAGAAAGGGCAGATGGGAGATGTTTAAGTCAGGCACCCGGTGACTGTGTCTCCTGGCAGGGGATGCAGCCTGTCCCACAATCCCCAGGCCCATACACAGCAGTGAAAGGATCTTCTCAAGCTACAGCAGGACACCAGTGCATCTCTGCTGCCAGCCCCAGGGCACACTGTCCCCATGGCAAGAGGGCACTGAAAAGGCATATTGCTGCCTTGCCACCCTCTTTCCATGGTCACTCTCTGGGGCTCCTGGGCTTTAGCTTGTATCTATATCAGTGCGTCCTTGGTCTCTAACACCCTGAGCACTCCTATCAAGCTCTGCACAGAGAACCTCTGCCTTCTCATTCCCCTGTAAGCCACAACAGGCCTCAGCACACACAGCAAAGCAAAAGGGCTCCACCACACTCCTGACGGCAGAGACAAACATATGTCTACTGGTAACAGATACTGATGGAAAAATACCTTCTTCATCTTGTGTCAGCTGGCTTCTCCATATATTAAAGAGGAAAAAATCAGACAGCTGCAGCATGAGTGTTCATTGGATCCAGTCTACCACTGTCTTTTGGCAATGCAGCATCAACACAACTCTCACACGAGTATATTTGCCACTGAAAACATTAGGAAGTAACTGTGTGTGAAATAGCACACTGTTAGCACAGATCCATCCTCAGGCTCCCCTCAGTCATGACTCTTCACTCCTCTCTCACATTTCCGTCAGTAAAATTAGTGAGGTGCTCAGGATCTGGCCACTCTAGGAAACCCTTCCTAATAAAGAGTCAGCACTGCACATATTTTTAATCTGCAGTAAGGACGTGGCATTCCTAAGAACAGTGCATGCCCTGAGGACACAGTGGCTCCCCAAGGTGCAGTCTGCTTCTGATGTGCCGAGGTGCTGTGAAAAACAAACCATGAAAGTGACACTGAAGTTTCAGTCATTTTCTCTACCTCAGGGCTAGGTCAAATATATCCAAGCCAAAGATCATGTTCCTTATTTCTACCTCCACTTTTATCTAGCATCTAAAAACACCAAGGTTTTTCTGCTGCTAAAATCAGCACCAGCAATAATTATACTCTGATCAGAATTCTGCTTGTGGTTGTGCTAGAGAAACCTGTGGCACAGTGAGAAATCAGCTCAGTCTCGTGGAGCTGTTTTTGTTCTACAGAAAGTATAACGGCCTGAAGACACACAGGAGGCCACGCAGCTAACTAAGCAGTATTGGTATTTTCCAGTGTTTTCTGATGACAACTGCTATCATTCTTGGCATGGCCACACAGATTTTGGAACATGGGGTGTGAGTTCAGCTAAAGAAGCAATATTTAATTGCAGAGTGATACTGCAAAGCTTTCTGCTGGTTTTTCTGTGAGGAAGTAAATAATGATCAAAGTCTAAAAGACTTCTGGCATGCTGCTACATGTCAGCTTATGTTGAAATTGTCAGAGGCCAAGATGTTCCACTAACAGGCATTCAGTAGAACAAGTACTGAAGACAGCAAAAACAGAAGGGAGATTTCAGTAACAGATATGTCCACTGAAAATTGTGCCTTTTTAGCAGCTCAGACAGAAGAAACGAAACCCATAAGTAACTTTGCAACTCTGAAACTTTTCACTTCTGTCAACATAGAAGCAGGCTATTACACTAAACAGTGTTTTTTAAGTCTGCCCTGTTCTTACATTCTCTAATGTTGATCTTCAGTTAGAAAAGCTGAGTAGAAACATCGTATCAAAAAAGGACTCATCTACCCTCTCTCTCGAGCCCTTTTGAAAGGCAGCAGTTTGTACCAAGTGTCCTGTTCTACTGTGACGCCTGTAGAGGGAGCCCACGTTAACAAATGAATCCTTGGCCCAACATTGCGACTCAAGACACAGAGTTATCGAGACAAACACATCTTTTGAAAAAATGTAACAGAAACAAACTACCAATTTAAGCAAAACTTAGTAATAATGCCAAAAAAAAAAAAAAAAAGTAGAAAGTCGGATAACATTAAAAAATACAAAGGTTAGATCAAAATTACCAACCCATCCCAGGATATCCTGAGGAGTAAGTTTGTTTCTGTTGGGAAATGGCTGCGCAGCTAAAAAAAGGGCAGTGCTTCATAAGGAGAGAGAGACTAAAACTCTCTCCTGTTCTCCATGACCATCAATGCTTTGCCCCGCCAAGTTCTCCTTCAGAGAGTATCAAGGCTGGGTCACTAAGGTGTTTGTGGCCTGATTCTTCTCTCACTTGCACTAGTGGGATCCTGTCACCTACCCAACTATTTCAGGAGACCCCCAACACACACCACGGCATGGCTGTACTCATGAATATAGAAAAATATGCTCACACCACATGCCATAAAATTGCTGGTGGCTTGGTGTATGTCAAAATTAATCAAAATAAGCCCTGCATAAATAAATACAGCCTGAGAGTGGGGCCAAAGGTCCAGACACAGCCTGACCCCAAACTTTGCTTATGGTTAAGCCTATAAAATTAGATTTGGGGTTCCAGTTCATCAGACATAGAACAGACCACAGTGTTGTGATTTAAGTAAGAACCTCCCTAGATACCATTCAGTCCTGGTTCTTCTCTGTGAAATTCAAACACCTGCGTCTTTCCCTTTGGGCTACCAACCACCCTCCCTCTCCTCGGCAGAAAGCTGTGCAGAGTGGAGAGGGAAGATTGGATTTTCTTTGTGTCAGTGCACATGCCACAGGTGAAGAACAGTTTTTGTTTTCCCTACCTTTTGCAGGCAGCCAGCATAAATAATGAAACCTTTGTCATGCAGGTGTTTGGCCAAGTCAAATCCAAATCCTGAGTCACAGCCTGTTATAAGCACAGCTCTGCTGCCAATCTGCAAAACAGAACAGAACAAAATGCACTGGAATTGAGTATTTGAAATCAGTGATTTGCAGTACACAGAACAAATCACATCCTTGGCCAGAAGCAGTCTGTTCCAGGAATGTTCTCTACACTTACTGCCAGCTACTGCCACCCAGTGCCTCCTGAACACAAGAAACGATGGTTTCATACTGAGTTCATCCAGGGAGGCAGGATCACTGTCCTCCCAACACAGAGGAGTTCAGCACCTCTGGCAACAGGCTTCCAAGGCAAACAGACCAAGCAAACCACCATGCTCTGGCAGTTCGCATCCATCTTGAAATCTGAAAATATACCAGACAGTTCCCAAGACACGTTTTCCCTTCATCAGGAACTGTTCCTGTATGTTCAAAGCAGGCAGGAGTCCACTCTTCTGTGCATGCAGCCCACAGGACATGGAGAAGACAGTTTGACTGAAGAAAGGATATGGTTTAATCTTACTGACTGCTCACTCATCTTTCTCTCTCTAGCACCTGTCTAGAGCTGGGTTCTAAAACCTAAGAAGAATCAAGCGGGGTTAATATATGAAATGAAGACAAGTTGGTCATCACTATTTTTGTCTGGTTGGGCTTTTTTGGTTTTCCTATTTTTCCAACTTACAATCGAAATGGAAGTTTACCACCTTCCCTCTCCAAATTTCTTTTTCTAACCCAAAGTCAGGCAGCAGTTAAATAACAAGCTAAAAATTGCATGGTGCATCAGACAGTCCAATGGCAACAATTGCACATCCAAGGTGCTGCTGTGGGTGGGATTAGGTAATAATTGCCTGCAATTCACTCTGACTCATCTCCTTTAACAAACTATAAATTTGGCTTTCCCCAGCATATGCAAGGACTGATCAGGGTGGAAGCTGGGTGGAAGTAGGGTGGAAGCTGGGTAGAAGCAGCAAAGGCCACTCACGCTGGAAGCCCAGCAGTGATGCAAGGATCATGACTGAGTTCCTCCAAAACTCTGTTCCAGAGTTACGGAGCAAGCTGTGCATGCTCTAGCACTGCTACAGAGATGAGTTCTGTACCACAAGACAGACAAGATGACAAAACACTCCTCTCCCTTCCTTTTGCCTGGCACTGTTTCTGGTAAGTCAGTACCTTCAAGGAGAGGGCTGCCAAAAAGGGCCACTCTCCAGATCAAGCAGTGAGGACACACTAATTTATTTACATGTTTTTAAAACATACTCCAGAAAGAGTGCTTTATTAAGAATTTGTCAAGCAGATTACCCCACTCTAAGGTGGAACATTTCATCTGCTGAGTGAGTTCCAAAAATAGAAAAAACCCACTCGTATGATTGTTTATTTCCATCCTTAGCAGCACATACCGTGCTACGTCAATGGAAGCTCGGTGCTAGGAAAGAATGTGGAGTATGCTCAAGAGGTCCAGCTTGGAGTCTTTCTGGCAAATTGGAAAGACAAGTTTGGTCACCAGGCTTCAGGGAATTTAAAATGCCAGCTCGGCAGAATTAGTTCCTGGAAGGCACAGTCACACTCACCTGATCGACTTCATTTGCATAAGAGCGGCTGCCACATGGGGACAAGAGAGGGAAGGAAAATCTTTGCACGGGCCTGTTAAAAAAACCCCAAAACAACAGAACAGTCAGATGTGGAATATCTTGTCCATACCCTGCTGCAGCAACATATACATGAAAAATGCAGTGCTGCCTACATACATGATGTAGACTTGGGAAGACAGAATCTAGTCTACAGTTCTCCTTAGGCTGAGCCCATGTGTTTCCTACAGTATGAAACATTTGTTTCCCTAAAGACCTTGATGCTATTTCCAGCCGCAGAAGCTGTCTGGGTATTACAAAGTATTCTAAAATAGCTCCTGGCTTGGAGGCACAGAGCTACTTCCACCCACAAAAGGGGCAGTGCAGTGCTTGCATTTTCAAAAGCGACAATACCCTCACTTAAGAGTTGCACAAACTTGGGGTATGGGAAGTTATTAATTTGTCTGATGAAAGTATTCCTCTGTGGCTTTGTCTCTGATACCCAGCCTGAGCCTGAATTTGATTGGATTTGTCTCACTCCTTTTACACACAGCTCATCCTTATTTCATCCTGGATGACACTTCTTACCCTGCAGTGTCTACCCATTAGATACTCTTAGATTTTACATCCCCTTTTTGCAACTGTTTAAGCTAAGAAACATTCTGTCTTTGAGCAATACCTGCCATGCAGATCTGAAGTTACTCCGCACAGTATGTCTGACTCCCAGAAGACAAAACATGCTCACAAAGACAGACCAGAGCAAAGCAACAACGCCTTCCAGGAAATGAGATTCCATTTAGAAAAGCTATGTTACACAGTAGCATCATGCTGTCTTGAGTCTTGCCATCATTCATCAAAACTGGGCCTGAATAACAAATCAGAGTGACCCCAAGCTCTGTCCTTGTCAGCCACCTCTCTGACTTTATCAGCTTTTTCATTTTTGCTTTGGGCACTGCCATTGCCCTCCTGGAGCTTCCCTTAGACTTGCTGTACTTCATCTATCCTCTGGCTCCTCTAACAGCATCTATCCTTCCCAGAGCTTATCTTGCAGGCTGCTTTTCTGCCTTCTAAGTAAATTTGCATAATCATTCACAATTATCTCCAGCTCAGACATCACAGGCTTTCCTAGGGTGACCTGTGTTACACTGCACAGCACCTTGCAGACACTCTGGCCTCTGAGCCATATTTTGGGAAATCAAGGGATCTGCGAAAGCAGATACTTTGAACTAGATAGGAAAGGAGATGACATATTCAGGCAATGGTGCTCACTCACGTTCCTGCAACAGTCTAGCTGTTTTTCTAACTTACAGTGTCACGAGCCAAATCAGCTCTTCAAATAGCTGTAGCAAACTTAATTGCTGCAAAGGTCAGACTCCAGGCAAAGTGTGTGTGTTAACATCACTGACCTGCAATCCTGGATTGAAACTTTCACCTTGACAATAAGCTTCTTCTGGTGTGTCTTAAAGTACCCAGAAATGTTCATAACATTTCTTTTAGCTGAATGAACTTGGTTTTTATTTTTCAGTTCATGTTTGGTCCTGTTATTTCACTGTGGAGCACTAATTTACTGCACTCAATTCACAATAAACTGTAGAGAATACCCACTTGATATTCTGCCTACCTCAACCTGAAGGCAAGAGCAAAAGAAAAATGGATGCTGGCTGCTGATGAGCAGGAGTGTCATCAGCAGAAACAGCCAGGAAGTGATGTGAGCCCCCACATGGTACACTAACGTACCACGAGCCAGTTTTGTCATTCTGCATCAGTGAATTCCAGAGACCACAACAGAGACTTTTAGAATGCACAGATGGTCCTGAAATTGAATGCACTGGCTTTTGTTCAGTTCCACGAAAAAAAGGAGTCCTCAGCTTGAAGGGTCAAGTACAAGACACACAAAGCACAAATACACAGTAAGCAAAACAGAAGACAGAAGAAAAAAAACCAAGAATATGCTGAAAATTCTTTCCTCAAGTTAATAAAACATTCGTTTGTATTTTTAAGGCCACAGCAGATTCCTGCAGGTGAACTCTGGTGTATGTGGAGCAAATAGGAGATAAAAGACCTACGTCTGTTTGCACAGGAAATCTCTAACAGCTTAGCTATCTACGACACCCTGTTCCCAGAGCCACCCTTGACCATGATGATGCTGGACATCACTATCAGCAGCAGTAGAATAACACTGGAGGTGGCAGGTCTTGTTAAACAGTCCATGAGCCACTTTTAAATGGCTTATGTACAATTAGTGGCACACACAGTTGTTTGGGAACCCCCCTCTAAAGCAAAGCCAGGGAAAACACTCAACTTGCTCTGAATTTGGACTAATAGGGTTCCAATCATACAGCAATATAAATGCTGGGGCTTTTTCAGAGCTAGAAATTAGAATTAGATAGACAATTTTCTGTTCATTTGCAGAAAAAACCAGCTTAATTACTCAGGCCACCTCCATTTCTCACTAAAACCCTCCCTCTCAACTTTTTCATTTCATGTGATTCACTGCCTCTTTAATGAAGTCACAGAAATATATATGACAGTTTCTTGCACTGAAGCAAGGCTTACTTGCTGATATTAAAAAAAAAAAAGCAAACCTTGATGGTCACTGAATTAATGCTCTACTCCAAAACTTTTTGACTGAAGTGTAAAAAAAAAAAATATGTTGCCAACCCCTCCTTGCATATAGAGTCCATCTTAGCTGTGCTCAGCTCAGTGACTGAGCCCTGGCACAGGTTGTCCAGGCATGTTCTAGAGTACCTATCCTTGGAGACACTTAAAAGCCACCTGGACCCAGTTCTGGGCAACCAGCTTGAGGAGGCCCTGCTTTAGCAGGCAGGTTGGACCACATGACCTTCAGAAGTCCCTTCCAATCTCAACCACCTTGTGACTGTAAATAAACTGTCCCACTGAAATCAAGTGAGTCTTTGATGTGTGCTTTACTGAAGATGTCACTTCTTCTTTGCCACCAAGTTACTTACCTAAAGCCATTCCCTGGGTCCTTGAAATTCAGGGCTTTCACAGAGAAGTTCAAGAGAGGGCGGGACAGCTTGGTGGCCAACATGTTTTCAACCAGCACACTCTACCAACAGCAAAACTGCTCTTCCTTAGCTCTGCAACACAAGATAGCACCTCTGTTTTAGTTGCTCAATTATTTTGTAAGACATGCTGACTCCATGTATTTCAACAAGAAAATGAAGTCCAAAGGAACTCATCTTTTCCCCTTGCAGTCCCTCACACAGAGATAAACAGCTCAACCTTCAGCCACCTGAGATGCTTTTAAATAAGGAAAAGCGTTATAAGTAAACTACCAAGCAGTGAGCCATTTAAAGAAAATTCAATTTCTCCTTTTTTAATGCATCTTTAACTGATTTCTCTGAAACAAGTAAAAATTAAGGCACTCATATGGAATATATTATTTCAAGTGAGCTATATGAAATAACTTTAAACAAAAATAAAACTTCAAGTCACAGGTGATGTTATGTTACATGTTTACAAAGCAATCCTTAGCTTTACAGCTAGTACAGCCACGCAGTTAAAAATACATCTTTTTGTCATTAAGTAGCTGGTGGTGCTGGACTAAGCACAGGGAACCAACAATAAACTCACTACAGGGTGAAAACAGCTCAAGAACAAGACTTGGGCATGGAAAGTCAACTTCAATCATATTTATCTGGGATAAAACTAATCCAAGGCACAAAAAAACATCTCCCAGCCCTCTTTTACTGAAGCCGAGAAATGGTATTTAATTGTTAGAGGTAGTTTGCATCTCTGCCGGAGGCTGGGCTGCCGCCGCGGCAGCTTCGGGGCCTGCTGGGAACCAGGCCTGGGCCGAAAACCAGTGAAATTATCGCAGAAAGAGCAGCGGTGGGCACCACGCTGGGGAGGGAGGGAGCGGACAGGGCTCGGGAGGCTCGCTGGCCCAGCTAATCCTGAGAAATCCCGGTGGCTTGATCAAATTGGGGTGTACCGTTGGTGTCCCCGCAGGTTTTTGTGAGGTTTGCAGTGACGGGGCGAGGCCCGAGGTCCGTTGCAGGTCCCGCCGGCCCGGCCCGGCCCAGCCCTCTCCGGGACGCGGCTGCCGCGGTCCCCAACGCGCTCACGGCCCGGCCGAGACACCGGGGAGCGCGGCGCGGCCGCCCGGCTTGTGGCGGCTGCGGGAGAGCCCGCGCAGAGGAGATACCCGCATCCCCCGCCCGCCGTGGGCAAGGTCACCGTGCGACCCGGCTGCCAGAGCTCCGCGGGGGCCGCC
>VZTI01000221.1:794841-830896 GCA_013397865.1 Struthidea cinerea
GCTTCACGTGAAGGGGATCATGTTCATATAATCATAAAATGGCTTGCGTTGGAAGGGACGTTAAAGATCATGCAGTTCCAGCCCCTTGCCATGAGCAGGGACACCTTCCACTAGACCAGGTTGCTCAGAGCCCTGTCCACCCTGGCCTTGAACACTTCCAGGGATGGGGGATCCACAGCTTCTCTGGGCAACCTGCTCCAGTGCCTCACCGCCCTCACAGTTAAGATTTTTTTCTAATAGCTAATCTGAACCTACTCTTAACATTAACCCATTCCCCCTGGTCCTGTCACTACATGCACTTGTAAATAGTCTCTCCTCAGGAAGTAGAAGGCCGCAATTAGGTCACCCCAAAGCCTTTTCCAGGCTGAACAATCTAAATTCTCTCAGCCTTGTCTCATATGAGAGGTGCTTCATCCCTCTGATCGTCTTGGTGGCCTCCCCTGGACTCACTCCAACAGGTTCATATCCTTCCTGTGCTGGGACCCCGGAGCTGGATGCAGCACTGCAGGTGGGGTCCCACCAGAGTGCAGAGACAGAAGCACCTCCCTTGACCTGCTGTCTATGCTGCTTTGGATGCAGCCCAGGATATGATTTGCTCTCTGAGCCAATGTTTTTGCCTCAGGACCTCTAGCTCAGTCCTGCCCCCCCAGAATGGCCAGATATATCACAGCTGCAGCCTGATTACAGCCTCCCACTTCACTCTTCCATCCACTCTGCTTCTCTTACTTTCCCCATCCCTCTTCCGCTTGAGAAGGTACTTTCCATTTAGTGAATAGTTTCAGTTCTTTTTCCTGGGATTGAAAACCTCAACTTTCCCAACCCTGGAGAAAGAAACAAGTCAAGTTTACTTTGTAGCTGCACGTATCTTAAAATCAATCTCTTTGATAACATCGGGGGGTGGTTGGGAAGAGCATAAAAGGAAACAGGACCAAAAAAATCAAGTGGCAGATTAGAAAAACAAAGTCTAGGTAAGCATGGCATATTCCCACATTGTCTAGAGAGACAGGCTGAAAAAGTAGCTTTAATTTGTTCAGTCTGTTTTGCAGTAAATGTATAATTCTGATAGAACACCTGTGTTAGTAAAATAAATTATACTATTTAATAAACTGGTCATATCCCAGTAGGAAGAGCTGTGTGCATCTGAGCTGACTGCAGGTTAAAATGAGGCTGCCCCACTAGGGCTGCCTGAGCTGTGACGAGTGTGTATCAGTGTTGTCTGCCCACACGCCACAGCAGCACCTCCGGTACAATAAGTTATTCTTAATAAGCTCTCAGCAGATCCCAGGCACCCTGTCCCAGGCACCCTGTCAGCACTGCACGAGAGTGCTGTCTCCCGTGCAGTGTTTCCCAGGAACACTGTATGACCCCGAGTGAGGGAGGCACCTGAAGTTCCTCAGAATGCTCATTAAGGTCACTGTGCTGATAACTGGCCCTCTCTGCCTGTCCCAGCACCGAGTCATATTAAGCTGCAGATTGGCTTTACCAGACTTCAGGAACAGGCCCATTAAGCCTTATCTCAGGACTTTCAAAAGATAAGGGTGATTGGGCTTTTATGTGTTCAGAAGTTTTTCTGGGATAGGATCCTTTTGACTGGGAATGGGGTTGATGCCTGCTGTCATCCCTGAGAGCTCTCAGTCCATCAGGCATGGCACAAACAGGCGCAGGTACAGATGTGAGATCCAGTACATCCCTTGGGGTTTTGCACGCTCCTTGGTGCTGCTGGGGCCTCAGTCTGTTATGAGCCATGATGCTGTCGTCATGCGTTTTATCACCAGCAATTAGGGTTATAGCAGATAACAATCACAGGATCCTTTTTTTTACTGTAAGTTGTCCCTCACTTTCCTTGCTATTACAGGCAAATTAAAGGATTTTTAAACCTCATTTCTGTCTAGGTTTTGGTTGTTTGTTTGGGGACTTTTTTTTTAAGGAGCTAGTGATGGTTGAGGTTTGGGTATCTTCTTTGATTGCCTGTCCTATGTTCTGGAACTGATTACAGCTGCTTATTTGCTGCTCTTTTGGGAAGTCCTCTGCCTTCAAGATTCAGAGGCGAAGGATCTAGGGAGGTGAGAAAGAGAAAAAAGAAAGTCAAATGCTTTCTTTTTCCGTGGGCCTGTTTGTTATTGTGGGAGGTGACCTTGACAACTTCTGTGATCTGGTTCATGTTTGATTTTCATCTCTCTTAGAGTTGTGTCACTCTAAATTAAATTCAGACTGAGCACTGTATATTTAATTCTCACTTATCTTTTGTCGTTTAGCTGTAGCTATCTTTAGAGCTTTAATAGAGCTAGTCTGTACCTGGGTGCTCTTTGTCTGAGTATAGGTTATAGTATAATATTATTGTGGGTATTTGTATTATAAATGCAGGATAGACTTTTGATCAGTTCTTGTTTCAGCTTCAGAGCATAACTCCCCTTTGAGAGCAGTTACTTCAACATGAGTTATAGGACAGGGTGTAGCTTATTTGCTTATTGTTCTCACCCTGAGTTTGTGCAGTAATGCTCTGATCACTATCACCCTGCAATCATCCCTTATTGTTGCTTCACTACACCACATCTCAGCAAAGCAAGAGACGAGAGAGCACTGGTGATTGACCCATTTCTCTCTGAAAATGTGGCTGCACCAGCCAGTGCAATTCATACATAAGTGGGTTCATATTCCAGCCGTTGTGAATTCAGTAGCAGGCAATATTAGTTGCAGATATCTCCAGAGAAATGGAGCTGACCTCACTTCCTTATTGCATCCTCTAGATTTTTGTTGCTTTATCATGTTATTGCCTCATGGATATGGTTCCAGTTTGGGGCATTGTACAGCACAGCAGCTGGCAGCCTTCTAGCTGGGTTAAGTGTTAGTTCATTGCTTCACACGTGTGGTGAGGAGATGACTTTCAAGCGAAGACACAGGGTGAATGGGCAGTGTTTTGCTACAGGCTTCTCTTCAGGATTTGGGATTCTGCTTTCATATCTATCTCAAGCCTGTTGTGTCACACCAGATAGAATATCAAATCTTCTTTCTCAGTTCATCTGTCAGTCAAAAGATAGTAATAATGTAGGAGAGAACCGTAGGATTTGATAAGACATTCCTCTTAAGACTGCAGAGTTTCAGAAGGAAGCTCTAACCTGTAGTCACATTCCTGCATGCTAAAATACGGCTTGGAAAGAGCCTCATAGAGTGGGAGTAGGTGGGGAACAGACAGTAGTCACTCAGCAGCTAAAAGAGCTGCTGTACAGTTCAAGCCAGTGACATCCTGCCATTTGGATGTTTTCTATGCTGCTTTTTCTTATTAATGACTATGAACTGGTGGATCCTTAACTTCTGTTGAGATATTTCTGTTCTGCTTTGGGCACTGATACTTGAAAGAAAGAGTTACTGTTCCAGCTCAGGTATCAAGGCAACACAAATTGTTACAGACCAGCAACTGAATAAATTTACGATTTCACAGCAGCTGGGAGCCGGTTGTGTTTGTGCAGACAGGTGCCACTGTCACTTGCATCTGGAATTGTACCTGCCCTGGCTGCAGGACTGCAGGTGGCTCCTGTGCTATGGGGCAGGGTGCTGGTGGTGCCTACATTGCAATGTCTGATGGTATCCTATGACTGTCTTTCCCCATACAGGCTGAAGGGAAGGCGGTGCTAATAACAGGCTGTGACAAAGGGTTTGGACATGCCTTGGCAAAATGCCTTCATGCAAAGGGATTTACTGTTTTTGCTGGATGCTTGCTCATGGTGAGTAGTGAAATTCATCAAAATTTTTCTCTGATTAGAGAAAAATGCTTCTCAAGTGAAAGCATCTTCATTTGCATCCTCCATTTACCCTGGTTCAAGACCTGAGAGAGGTGCAGTGGGTGGGGATCATTACATCTTCCATTGCTTCATCTTCCTATTGCATCTTGTCATTCCTGTAACTGTGAGCTCCTTAGGCCAAGGTTGCTCTGTCAACTGCATGTCTGTACAGTAGCTTGTACAGTATGGTACTGTTCACTGCTGGAAGCCTCTCAGCAATACCACAGCACACTCAATAAATCTGATAGGCCAAGACTGGTATGGTGCTATGGCTTTCTGTCTTCCCTGGCATCCCTATTGCTGTCTTTCACACTGTCATTTTTTGCGGACGCCCTCCCCATACTCATCTCCAAGCTTCCTCTCCTGAATTATTAAGGCTCCGTTTCCAAAATGTCTTGCACCTGTGCTTCTGCAGCTTCTGTACAAGCTATTCAGTTTATGGATAGCGGAATAAACAAATTTACCATACATTTCTGACATCTTTGGGTCTCACTTCCTGTCACGTGTTTTTGGCAGGTGGTATCACTTGTAAGAGATAAGTTTAGACACACTGAATCTGAAGGGGTTTCAGACCCCTTATTGTGAAACCCTTTTTATAAACTGGGCCAGCTCCACTTCCATCTCAGCTGCGATTTTACCTTTACTATGCATTTTTGCTGTTTTGCTAGTCAAAACTCATGTAATTTCTGACCTGAATTGTTCAAAATCAATTCATGGTCACTCATTTCTCCATTTGAAGATGACCATTTCTGCACAGGTGCTCACGGTGTGATGATCACAGATTTTTGAGTGCTGTGGAGGGTGAGAACAAACAATGGTGGCCTTCTCTGCCTGTGTGATCACGGCAGAGGTTACGTTCTTCCACCACACCAGAAGGGAAAGTTATTATCAGCTGACATATTGTGTAACTTGAGAGCAAGAGAGTCCTGTTGGATAATTGCCACTGTTAGGAAATTTCCATATGGAGCCTCTGTAATTCCTTCAGTAATCATGTCATTTGCTGCTTTGGGATGCCTATCTCAGTACTGATAGCAAGTCAGGCACTCTGCAGAGCAGCAGATGTAGGGAACAGAAAGGAGAGGGAAGATAGGGTGGGCTGAGGGGGCTGTTTGGAAGGCACGTGCTAGTGTGGAGCAGAGAGGGAAAGGCTCCATTGGAAACATCATAAAGAAACTAAATGCTCCTGAAGTGAGGCCTGTTTGCTTGCTGGCTTCATTGCTTGTGAGCTGCTGTAGGTTCCCAGCAGGGTCAGAGCAGGTATGGGGGCAGCTGTCATAAAGCAGATGCCAGGCTCTTAGTTCTCACCTAGTTAGTCCATCATTACTTAACATGCTTTTATACAGAGAATTAAAGGATCCCTGATGTACTACACCACCACAGAAATTTCTTGTATTAAATACAGGATAATAGACTGTGAGGTGCATTAGGAGCTTCTCAATGATCAGACAGTCAAATATAAAGTTACAGGAATAAAAAGAACATAGCAGGCAGGCTGGGAAGAACTGGAAATAATCAAATGCAAAAAGGATTACATTTAGCAAGGGCAAGTAACTCCACTGAGAAAGTTTCTGTTAATATATTAGGATTAAGATGGAAAACCATCCAGAAATAGATTATAAAATAACCTTAAAAGTAGAAAGTACAAGAAAAGTTGAAATAATCATTGTTTTATTTTCATTGATCTTACTGAAAAAAGAATAAATTGTTTTCAGATGCTTACTGCCCACAGTTGTCATGAGGACTGTAGGCAAGGAAAGGTAAAGAACAAGGGATGCTTTTATAAATTAATGTGCTCAAGCTCACCAGGCCTGATGAAATATACTGAAGGGGATTTAGAGAATGAGCCATTGTGATGTCTGCCCTATGGGTGATATTTTTAAGAGCACCTGGAGGCCAGGGGATTTCCAGAATGCTGGAAGAGGGCAGATATTGTACTTCCCTTCCCAAAGGAGATAGACCTCTGGAACTGCCAACCCAGCAGCTCGCCTCCAGTGCACTGGATGCAGTTGCCACACACTGCCCTGTCAGTTTTACAAATGACTGGATCATAGTGTGATGCACGCTGCCTGTATAAATTTACTGGGAACAGTGTGTGCTGTGTCAATCTAATCTCATTCTGGCTAAGCAGCAGAGTAGCTAAAGGGGAAGGAATAAATGTATCCTGAGTAAGGGTTTTGTTACAGTTTGTTACAGTCCCTCATGATAGTCTCATGAGCAAACTCATGCTCTAAGTGACTGCTGTTCAGTCCCAGGACCATTTTCTTGGAAGTACCCCTGGAAGAGAGTTTTCACTTGGAAAAAAATATGCACAGAACCAGACAGAGAAGATTACAGGCCTTTTGGAGAACAGCGTTCAAAATGATCCTGACAGATCGGATGGAGTCTGAAATCAATTACATGACATCCAGTAATGACAAGCACGAGGTGTTCCGCTCAGGAAACACAGGAAGGGAGCTGGTGGATGGCAGCAGCAGGGTGGGGAGGAACTGGCGCACATGGAGCAAGCTGGCTGGATCCACAGGAGTTCAGCATTGTGTTCGTGGCTTCCTGATTCCCCCTGACATCTCACTGCAGGTGCCCGAGTGCTTGCCAGGACCTAATCCTGAATCCCAGGAGCTTCCCTGGGAAAAAGCTATGGCTGTGTCTGTAACAGGAGGGCTCTCCAGTAATGAACATCTGTGTGTTCTGCCTGTCCTCAGCACCACTGCACTGGGATCCTCCAAACCATAACAGGGGACAGGAGCGAGGAGGGGAAGGGAAGGCAGCCAAAAGCTGGAGCAAGTTTCCTCAGCTGGGTAGAGAGGGTTTGTGGAGTTGCTGGGCTCCCCAGCCAGGAGCAGCCCCTGCTAGGCACAGGGTGGGGTGGGCAGGCAGAGCCTGCAGGGCTGTGAGGGCAGGATAACCAGGGGAAAGGAGATAGCTGGGAGGAAATGGCACAGTCCCACTGAAGGCCTGCGGAGAGTACTTGGGCAGCAGGAAGTCTTTCAGCTCTGATGGAACTGGAAAGGGAAAGCTGGGAGATTCTCTGAGAGGACAAAAATCAGACAGCAAAGGGAGGTGGAGAGAGGCTTTGCAGGAGCAACTGGGCCATTGCTGCCAGCACCTCACTTGATTTGTTCTGCTGTGTGGCTTCTGCTGGTGAAGGTCATGAAGGTTATCCCTGGGAGGACAGTCTTGCTGTTCCCATGGGATCTGTTCCAGGTGTTATCCCAGCCAACAAATCTACCATTTAAAAATAAGGAGAAAGTACCATGTGGTACCTAACAAGGATGTGCTTACAGCCCCTGAAGATCACAGGACAGATGATGATGTTCACTTGCTTCCATAAAAATCTGTAGCTGCATCATTTGTCAAGAGGTTTTCTGGACAAAAGAGTTAAGCACTTTGTTTTACAGTTAAATAGTGTCTAAGATGGTGTCTGCAACTATGAAAAGTGGTCCCAATTGATTCTGCATGTTGAAGTCAGTCTTCCAAAATCAATATGTTTTGTCAATAATGAGTAAATTGTAGCTGGGAAGGTAACTTTGCAGATAGAGTTGCATTGGTGATAAGGGAAAATTCATTTCCATATAAACAATACAAACCATTTTTACTGAATTTGAATTTAAGTATTATGCAAGATTAAAGAAAAAAAATGAAGGGAAAGGTCTTTTCAGTGCTCCAATGACAATTGGCACTTGAGTGCAGATATAGTTATGTTTTTGGTTTTGTACAGATACGGTAAATATCTCTTTACAAGCTGAGTTAGCTCCTCTTTATTCATTGTTAAAGAGCAGAAATTTGCTTTATATAACTCAGTGAGATGCAAGAGCATCTTCCAGAAATACAGTGAGGCATCATACGACCTTCATCTGTTGCAAAGGGAATATAATATTTTGGTGACTATGTTGTTGACTACTTGTAACACCACTTTGCAATTGTTTTTGTGGCTGGATAAGAGGGCCAACACAGCATGTCACCGTGTTTGATGTGCATTAGAAAAGCTTCCAACTTTATTTGCTGTTCTTGTTGTACTGGGAAGTAAGTCAGTTGTGAAATGACCTGCAGCCGTGGGGCCAGTAACTCATTCCTACTATTGTCATATTGCCAGTGTAACTATATATTGATTTTTAAGAGAACTGCCCTGTTTTGCTCACG
Organism: Struthidea cinerea; assembly: GCA_013397865.1. Lineage (NCBI taxonomy): Eukaryota > Metazoa > Chordata > Aves > Passeriformes > Corcoracidae > Struthidea > Struthidea cinerea. Next base: position 802,758 of record VZTI01000221.1, read on the forward strand.
TTTGTGATGGACATTTCAGCTCTTTTCCTTCATTACATGTCATTGTTCACAGGACTGAAGTTGGAGATGTTATATACTATATTAATTAAGTAGCCTGAGATATTTATAAAAAATGAAGCAGTTACATATTTTTTATATCTGCCTGGCTGCAGAGGCTGCTGAGCAGGTGACTGTGGGCGGGTTGCTCGCCTTGTTTGCCCTTGTGCTGTGGGAGTTGGTATCAAGTGCTAAAGGAAGAGTGGCAGCCAGGCATGGTGACTCACCGATTCATAACTTCCTCCTCCCTAATGAGGCAGAGCTTGTGATTCAGGGAATAGTTTTGTGAATTAAATATCAAGCCTGCTGTGAAACTATGTGGCTACTCTGTACTCTTTTCACTTTTATTTGTTATTTACCACCTGAGCTAGGCTGTGAGGCTTAGGCAGCAATCCTACCTGGAAGTGAGCAGGTAAAATTTGGAATTTTAACTGTGTTTATGTTTGACTAAATAAGAAAACCCACAGTAGTAATAGAGTCTCTTATGACAGCAGTGGCATGGGGAGGAAAGGAAGGAAGAGGGTGGAAAGGAAAGCGGAGCCATGAAGTTCTTATTGCCTATAGAGTTAAAAAAAAGTTCATTCTTCCTTAGCCAGAATCTTCTTTCTTGCCTCATGTCTGTAATTGTGCCATTGTGTAGGAGATCTCAACTGAGCATGTATTCCTGAACATCTGACTCCAATTTCTGTACAAGTTATGTTACCTGTAGAGCACAGAGACCGAGGCAGTGGAGAGTCACCCATGGGTTTCCCTGGCTGGCACAGTATTTCAGCATGTTAGGGATGTGAAACCCATTGTGTGAGGAGCCAAGAGCAGGGTGGGCTTTGTGGTGCTTCAGGGCAGTGGGTCACTGATGCAGTGCTGGAAGTGGTGCTGGAGGGAACAGGAGGATGGCACACTGGTTTGTGCATATTTATGCACCAAGTTCACACCTCTGTGTGCAATGTCAGTAGCTTCTATTTCCTGTCCATGTGAACATGCCTGGCCCCAAGCTGCATTGCAATTCTTGGTCCATCTTAGTGGGACACCTTTCTGTTCTGCTGAGCAGGACAAGAATGGAGATGGAGCCAGGGAGCTGAAGAACATGAAGTCAGACCGGATGAAAGTGCTACAGATGGATGTGTGCAGTGATCAGGAGGTGGCTCAGGCTGTTGATTTTGTGAAGAGGACCCTGAAGGAGCCAGAGGAAGGTATGTAGGGATCTTTTGCTCACAGAATCCTTTCTACAGAGCAGGCCATGCATCGACCAGGTCTTTCTCTCTGTGCACCACCAAAAGAGGGTTAAGAAGCCTGAAGGCCTGTGATGGTGGCTGGCAGTCAGGCTGTGCTGTACCAGGATCAGTGAGGACAATTGTCTTGCTATTGATGTGGCAGCCACATGGAAAGAGACCAAGACTGGCTGGAGGATTAGGCTTTAACTCTACATCCCATAAAAAGCAATGAGTGGCAGCAAGCCCACAAGTATCTGTGTCTTTGTCCTTGAACGTCTGTGAAGGGCATAGAACGGCCAGAGCTTGATCCCTTCCTTGTGCTCCTGCCACATGTGCTCCTAGCTCATGTAGACCTTGCAAGTGACCCTGCTAATGAAGAGATGACGGGCCCTGGCTGCTTACTGCTGCTGTTCCCTCTGCTGTGTGGGTACAACTGAGTGCTGAGTTGGAGCAGGTTTGAACTGCCCCCAAACCTGGATTAATCTTCAGCCAGAACAATCCACGTTTTCAGTTTGCCATGCAATATCCCAGAGGTTATGTGAAGTGGAATCCAGGGTAGGTTTGGCATAGATGACCTTAATCCATACGTCACCTTAAGCATGAGTACAACTCATGGACCCTTAAAGCATGTCAAGGGAGATAGGAGTCCCATCTTTCCTTCTTGGAAGTGCTTTGGCAGTGGGATGTGAGTTTACAGTCAGAGCCTGATGTGACACCACATGACCTCTTCCCATGTTTGTGAGGCTTCTTGCCCTGCATGGGCTTCTCTGCAGCCTCTATGCCAGTAGCAAGCTGGACAGCAGCTGTAGACACAGGCTGAGGGTGAACTGAAGGTTGACATCTGTGGCTTCAGGACTTCGGGATTGTGACTTGAAGGTGGTTGCTCCTCTTGAAGCTTAGATGAGTCTGCCATGGCCCTGTCTTTGTTCACAGCAAGTATTAAGCTAGTAAATAACAATAGCTCTAATCTTCATGCAAATTACATGAGCACACCTTTTCTTCTAAAACAAGCATATGAAATGTAACTGAGTAATGTACAAGCTCTGATCCCACACATGTTCTCTCTGCACGATTTTTCTTCCTACACAATCACCCAGCCCTCGTCATGCTTTTCACAGCTTTCTAAGCTTTTCCTGAAGAGCCCAGCAACAGCAGTGGTGGCACAGAGCCTTGTCCCAGTGAGTGAAAGCTTGGAAGGGAGCAGCTCTGTTGCTTCTATAAATGCAGCAGTATTTGCAAAAGTGTGTGTGTAGCAGGGACAGAGAAGTCTTGCATCCCTGATCAGCAAGTTGGGCCGGTTCCTCCTGTACCTGTTTGCCCGAGCATAGTGTGTAAAGCAGCAAAGGCTTCTGTTTAGGCCCATTGGTGTGACTGAGGTTTGAGGCTTCCCAATAAATAGTGCTCAATAAATAAGTGCTGGAATATAAAGGCTATTGAGACTGAGGTGCCTTGCCCAGAGGTGTAGCTGCACACTGAATGTGGCCCCAGAGGAGCTAGTGCAGAACAGTTCTTGGGCTGTACAGTTCTTTATACCTCTTCTCCCTGTGCTGTGTACATAGGGCTGAATGCGTTTGATAGGAGTGCCTGTTTGTTTTCGGTCTCATGCAGTTCCCACTGTATTGTTGACTCCAGAGATGTAATAGTGATAAGGCTCTGCTCAATAAACAGATCACTGTCCAGCAAACAGCCCCGTGACTGGGCTCCCCTCAGCACTTTGTTCTGTTTGTAACGTGCCCTGATCCGTGAGCAATGGAATTCCAACAACAAACTATTGTAAACAATGATTCAGGGATGTTCATGAGAACTAACATCACAACCCAGGAAATGGGAAATTGTTGTACAGAAATTTACGGGAATTTGTAAGGAATACTCTGCAGAGGTCAGTTTGTGACCGACAGTTTAAGTCTTTGGTAAATCCCTGCCAAATTTTCTCTGCTTTTTTTTTTTTTTTTTTGTTGCTGGTGAAATTACTCCATCAGGTGCCCTGTTTCCGTGGTCCTCCTGCTAGCAGTTAGACCTTGCTTTACAGCACCAGAGGAACCCCATTCAGGCTGAGATGCTGTGCTGGATGCAGATCAGTGTGAATTTCAGTCATCTTGACCCACTAGAACTGGGAGCTTCAGTAAGTGAAGCAGCAACAGGCTGCTGTACACAGCTGGTCAACAGCCTTCAGGGAGAACAACCTTAGCTGGGAATGGGGCAGGGTTACCGAGGCCCATGTGAGAGCACAGAGTCAGTCTGCCAGGGGCATGTTGGTGTTTTTCAGTGCAACAGGAGGATAAATTCCATTGCACAATGGCCGAATATTGCAATTTGCTTAGAGGACTATGTTTGGTAAAATACATGGTTACTATCTGACTGAATCAATACAGGGAAGAAGTTAAAAGACTTTCATACATCAGAGTAGGGAAGCTATGAAGCAGAGGCAGGGCAAATAACCCAAAAAACTTTTGAGAGCTTGGTAACTTTTATCAACAGGGTGGCATGACATTGCTGCTTTTGATAGCAATGTTGGAGCTCCCTGGACATAAAGACTCCTTCTTAGCCCTGTGTTAGTTCTTGGTGGTAAAAGGAAGGTCCTGGAGTGGAAAGGGGCCCCAACTTCAACTGAGTCCAGTGCAGCCCTGATAGTCCAGCCCCAACTTCAAACACAGTGAAAAATAACCACGGTGAATGACAGGACATCTAATGAGGAGCAGCTCTGTTGTCTTGTTCCAGCTCCTCTGTTTCTACCTCGTGCAGTTTATGGCTGCACAGTCCCATGCTTCAGTAAATCCATGAAGTATGGATTCAGCCCTACAAATGTTTGCCACTGGGACTCCTGCAGTAATCGCTTTGAAGGGTCAAGTCCTTGCTGACCCGCTAAGACCTGTCATGTAAGGGGTTCATCACAGAAGCTCTTGGGAAGTGCAATTAATTTAATTTTGACAGGACTGCATGTGCAAAAGACTTTAATTTTTAAATTCTAGTAGTTGTAAGGGTTGGTTGCAAGTTTGCTAACTCCTGATAAAGTTAAGGTTGAGGAAAACCAAATACTTGGACTAAAACACAGCCATTAACCAGGTCATGAATGTGCAGATCAATACCAGGCACCCTCCAAAACAGTGAGCCAGAGTTGTGAAGGGGATTTAGAAACCCAAAATACTTGTTTTCTTTTCTTTTATATTTTTTTTCTCCTAATTGCAGGAAAGTCCAGCCCCTTCCAAATTGCAAAATCCGTGATAAAGTCACTGAGTGGAGACAAACCTGGGATCAACAGGAGGCTTAAAACAGAGTCAGCCAGATGCAGCCTTATAAAGCCCCAGAACAGCATTTACGGTACAGGAGATATTCAAGGAGGCAATACTTGTGTGGCCCCATCACTTTCCTTGGTGTTCCAAACAAGCCCCTGGTATAGCAAGATAGTGTTTCATCTCCTTGTTGGGTTTTTCTCTACAACTTTTTTTTACAAAAGTGCCCAGTTCTTTGTTAAGGTTTTAGGTTACTGTGAACAACAAGAAAAGTGGCTTCTCTGTGACACTCTTCCTTGTCCCACTCTTTAATCATATATTTGTTCGCAGGTCTGTGGGGCCTAGTGAACAATGCTGGCATCTCGACCTTCGGAGAGGTGGAATTTGCAAGTTTAGACAACTACAAGAAGGTGGCAGAGGTCAACCTCTGGGGCACTGTGAGGGTGACAAAGGCTTTCCTGCCCCTCATTCGCAGAGCTAAAGGTACATGGTGGGCAGTGTGGTAAGGCTCAGAGGTTTTGTAGCACAGAGATGTAGCTAGAAATCCAGGCTGTACTTGGGGGAATGCCTGTGCAGTCCAAGGAGGGTTTCTGAGGATGCCATGTAAGCATTTGGTAGTACAGGCTATTCTTGGGGAAGTCCAGGCACCTACAGAGCAGGTGCTATCTTAAACATCCAAAATATCAGAGACCTTTGTGAAGTGTTGGCAGATATCATACAGACAAGATAATACAGAGTCCGAAGAGTGGTCATGTTTGGATAATTGAATCTTCTCCCTTCATGTTATTCCATTCACAGGTGACTTCAGGTAGTGACAGAATAAATGAGAGTCAATAACAGCCATTTTAGATCTCTTACAAGACAGTGGTATTATCAAAACTCTTTGTTTTGTATTGAAAAAAATATGTATGAGCAGAACTCTGAAGATCTTCTTTATTTAGCATATGTGGGAATGCTGGTACAGGTGTGTTCTGTGAGGACAAAAGGGGGCTATATTAGGAAGGTTGCTCAGATGCCATTCCCAGACAGCAGTTAACCACTAAACAAGCTCCATCTCCCTACAAAAAGTATCTTACCCATCAGGTCAGCAGGTGGTTCTCATAGTCCCTCTAAGTTACGCTTAGGTCTGGAATGAGACAGCAGAGCTGCCCACTTGTTTCTCAGCTGAAATTTCGAGCTGTGGAAGGGTGTTGTGTTCCACAGCTGTGAAAATTGTGTCTGCAAAAATAGCTGGTGGAATTTCAAGGGCCTGTTTGCAAGTGTATCTGAAACCATAGTGCACATGTCTTGTCTTGGATAAAGGCTGCCTCACACACAGAGGAGTGAGCACTGCTGTCACTGTCCTGAGGCAGTGCCCCGAGGGCTGTCACGGGCTGTTGGCAGGAATTAGGACAACTGCTCTCCACTGCCTCATAGACAGCAGCACATCAAGTCTCTTGTTTGTCCCACGAATGGCCATTGTAGAGACTTATGGCTGACCAGCTGGGTAAGTGGGTTGTGCTGCAGGTGCAGAGAAATCTCTACTCATTCTCTGCCATCCAGCTCGGGTCTAAAAGTACACAGGTGTGTTAGGCAGATGAACTGTTGTGCTTACAGAAAGAACCTTGTATGGCATCACACAGTTGTGAGCTTTGCAGCTCACGACACTCCAGGCTGGGAACTTAAGCCCTTCTCTAGCAAGACACACGAGTGGGGCACGCTCCTGAGAACACACAGCTAGCAGTCTCAGAAGATCTCATTTCCCTACTTGGAAATTAGAAGGGAAATGTTTGTATGCTTTGTAAATTCTTTGATGCAGAGATAGACATATGCACCATCCCTGGAGGAGGTCAGAACAGGGGTTAGCCTTGCTTGAGGCAGGAGAGAAAAGCTCTGTGACAGGGGATGCACATTCAAGACTCAGATTTTAGAAATCAGCATTATCCAACTAAGTACCCTTTTACTGGGATGTTCTGGCTGCTGCTTCTGCAGCCCATCCTCTCCCTGACCTTTTCTCTCTAGGCCGTGTGGTGAATATCACGAGCATGTTGGGACGCATGGTGAGTCCATCTCGCTCCTGCTACTGCATTTCCAAGTTTGGGGTGGCAGCCTTCTCCGACTGCCTGAGGCAGGAGATGTACCGCTGGGGGGTCCACGTCATCCTCATTGAGCCCAGTAACTTTGTGGCAGCCACCGGCATCCTGACGGCAGCCGGCATCGACCAGCAGGCCGAGGCTCTGTGGAGTGGGGCCACCGACACGGTGCGGGAGGACTATGGCAGCGAGTATTTCACTCACCACGTGGCCATGATGAAGTCCTTCGTGAACAGTGGCCTGAAGGACATGTCTCTGGTCTTGAATGACATCACCGAAGCGCTCACGTCCCCGTGCCCGAAGAACCGTTACAACCCCATGGAGACCTACTGGTGGGTGAGGCTGCAGGTCATGACCCACCTGCCCACGGCCATTGCCGACTGGCTTTACATCCCTGGAGCCACCCTATAAACAGGCATCCTTCAGGCATCCCTCCAGGGCTCCTACTCACACACAGGTTAGGGCTGACCTCTGCACTCCTTGCTGCTGTGTCTCCCCTGGAGATGCATGTGCTTCCACTTTGAGTTATGGCTTCAAGTCGTGTTGTGGGATGCTAGAACAGCATAGCTTTTTTGGTTCTTTTTTTTTTTTTCCTCATTCTTGTTTTTTGTATTCCTTGCTGTGCTGATTAAAGTTGAAAGGTGTTTTCCTTTTAACTATGGAGGAGGCAGAGGAAGGTAAATATAATATGTCAAATATGTGTCAAATATGTGGCTAGTGTAATTAGGTCAGCAGAGTTTCCCCAGTGATAAATTTGGCTTATTAATGGGCTCTTGCTTTTCCTTACAAGGACAAACTGCTAATAGCAGAGCAAAGCTGTTGCTATGAGATGGCTTGAAGGGAGAAACTAAAATGGGAAACAAAAGCAGAGTTTTCCATTTGGCTGAAAATGGGTCAGTCACAGCTTTCCATTGTTTTCCTGACACTGCTGTGCTGTGACTGTCTGCTCTTTCCAGGGAAACAGCAACACTGCCTCAAAACAGCCTCATTACCTAGCTGCAAAGAAGAGTTCTTCCCTCCCAGCACTGTGGCCAGGAGGCACCAGAGCAAACAACTGGGCACAGGGTAGGTAGGGGAGAGCCCTTCTAATAATGAGGTCTGAGCCATCTCTCAGCAGTCCCTGTGGATGCTGGGATTTGCAGCCTCTCTCCACCCGCTGCTGCTGAGCTTTGTGGGACAGGGTTTAAGCTGATGTAGCAAACAAATTTGGCTCCTCTGACTGCTTAGGTGCCTGAACTACTCAGCTGTGGTACAGACACTGTCCAACCATCCCCCTGCTTCCCTCTTGCTGGTGAGGGAGCTGCTGTTGGCATTTCCAAATCAGTTTTTTCATTTATCCTCTGCATTTGAACAGTGATGGGGCACTGTGCAGCCAGTGTGGCCTGACTATGAGCTCTGGAAGGATGCTTTAAGGGACACATTTCTTATTTGTAATATTGCACAATGAAATCTCCATGTCACAAAATCATCTTCTCTGAGAACCTCCTGATAACTGATATGAGCTACTCTTGCCCAGTATCACCAAGGGTCTCTTCTGTTGGCCGTATGCAGGATTTCAACAATGTTTTCCAAGTGCTGGGGCTGCCTGGCTTCTTGTCCCATTCCCTGTGTTCCAGTGGTGACCACTGGTGGAGCAGCCTTCAGGCCAGGCTGGGACCTGAGCCTCTTACTCTAGGGACCATCTTTTCCTTCCATTGTTTTGCCTAATGTGAGATTAAGTGGCTGTGAAAAGAGCTTATTGATTGCTCTTTCTTCATCTGTCTCTGTTACTTCTGACTTGGAAACTGTGCCTTAAACTTTTTATATGCCACTGGCTGCAAATTCTTGGAGTCTGCATGCAGCCGTGAATGCTGTGATGCCTTCAGGAGGAAAGCAGGTTTCCCTTGGAGATGCTGTCAAGGCAGCTTGTCTTACAAGTAACAACTGCTAGAAATACTGCTGTGCAGTTTGTGTCTTTTCCAGATCATCTGCACAAGGAGATTTCCTAGGATTCAGGACCCAGAAGGATCCCACTGAACTGCAGCTTAAACAGTAATCACTTCTGCCCCCTGCACTGTGAAATGTGATTAATGTTAAAGAGCTCTGATTTGCACAGAGAGAAAAATAAACTGAGATTTGTAAAGCATATGTCTCTGGCTCCAGTGCTCATTTCTACATTTGTTTTCCCACCTCTTTTGAATCTGAGGTTGGGATTTAATTAGGTTCAGTAATTAAGGAGGTGGCTTAATAATAACAATTAATGGTGTTTCAGTGGGACTGTGGAGGCTCAGTGAGAGCTGCCTGAAGCAGAATGGGCAGCCTGGCCCATTTCCTCAGCAGAAGGCAGTTGGAGAGGCCTCTCTGTAAACACAGGCACCATCACTGTTTGTATTTTGTGTGGTTTCCCTCGAAGGAGATAGTTTAGAGCAGTGCTGTGCATTATTCATTGCCTCAGCACTCTGTGTGTAACTAATCCAAGGGCTACAGCTGCCTGGTAATAAGGATTAGCTCTTCTCACAGACAGAACGGAGACTGGCAAGCCAAGAAGTGTCCGAGGCCATGCAAGGACCTTGTGGTTGAGCCAGGGTTAGGATTTCACAGCATGTGAGCCCCAGTCCCCTCCTCTGCCCCCTGAGAAGTGCTCAGGAGAACTGTTAGTGCTTGATCTGGTTTCTGCCTGGGTGGGGACCTCTGGGTGTCTGGGGGCGAGAGGAGAAGAGTAGATGTTTCAATCACAGAGTTGCACTAATATGGCATTGAGGGCAGATTTTTGTTCTGCTGGTGAGTAACAGAGGGAAGAAAAGTCAATTCCAGTTGACAGTGGACAGAGGACAAAAGAGACAGAAGTTCAGTGAAATCACGTGGAAGTCCATGCTCATTGCTGCTGTGGTATCCTACAAGGAATTATGCTGCCAAAGCTGGCCATGGCTTTTTTTTTCAAGGGCCAGCTGCTGAGGCTGTGGCACTGTCCTACCTTTTTCTGCATGTTTCTCACAATGCTTTGGAAGGCAGTGATGGTCCAGCTCCTTGGTGCACCCTTTAGCCTGGTTTTCCTTTCAGATCGACAGGTTCTCTGTGATGGCACTAGGAACCAAGTGGTGGTCAGTCCTCTGCATGCCACGTTTGGTCTGGTTCACCTTAACACAGCAAGGGGCCTCCTGGGGTTTCCCAAGCAATCACTGCAAGTTTAGACACTCCAGATCATTTCAGATTCTTTGTGTCTTGACCAAAACCCAAGCCCTAAACCAGTGGCAAGTCTCAGTGTGTGTTGCAAGGTACCTGTGGTTCCTGGTTTAGCTCCAACATGAAACCTCCACTAGCAGCAATGATAAAGAGTTTATTGTGGATGAAGGGAATAAAGATCATCTCCAAAAGCCAAGAGAAACCAAATGTCTCTTCTGAATGGCAAGAGCTGCAGAAGAAGGGGTTCCTTTCAGGCAGAGGCAAGACAAGAGGCAGCAAGTTCCTATGGAGATCCTTCACTGACAGTCCTGTGTTTACCTCTTCAAGCTACACAGAGGATGCAAATCTAAACTTCTTTTTCTGGGCTTCACAAGTCTTTACCACTGTCAAGAGTGGCTGATGTCCTAGGTTTGCTGTTCTGATATGGCTGAAGATCTCAAGTAGCCATGCAGCTGGCCAGGAGGCTGCTGTACCAAGTGCCAGCTGTGCATTGTTCCTGGGAACTACACTTGAGACGCAGATGAGCAAGACTCAGCATTGGCACAAATATGTGGGCAGTGGGATGTGATTTCTCCTAGAAAATGTTGTATCAGGATATTTCTGTGTGCAACATTCCTCCCAAATAGTAGCCCTGTAGGTGCTGTCTGGTTACAGAACACTAGTGAAAAACCACAGCACAAGGGATGCCAGAATGTTAGCAAAGTGAGTGTTCTCCTCTGGCTAACGGGCCCAAGCTTATGGATACTCCTGTTTCTGGACAGCTGATGCCTGTGCATGACATGTGGTGCATTGGCATTGTCTGCTAGGTAACCTGTTGCTTTAACACCTGAGATGGAGTTGATAAGTGTTAGGCAAAGTTTAGAATTTGAGAAGAACTTCTTGCACATCTGGCTTTGAACTTGTAGCTGAGAAACTGCCCACTGCCAGAAATGTTCTTGGGAAAAGTAGGCCAGTGATGGCAGTGCTTTCACACACAGCGGTGCCCTGAAACCAGGATGGGAGATTATTCAGCACAGCTCTCCTCCGCCCCAGGTCAGGGCCTTACTTCTGCTTCTGGTGGTCTCTCCCCTGCTCCAGAAAGTCTCCTTGTGGGGTCACTGTATCTCCCAGGCAAGCTGCTTCCCCAAGGGCTTCTCCTCTTCCTTGAGGAAAAAAAAAGAACAAAGAAAAACATCAGCACTATCTGTTTGAAAAACCTAAACATGCCAAGTGGAGACTAGGATGCTGTGCTAAAGCTCTTCACAACAGCCATAAGAGGTGAGAAAGGCTGCTGAGGTCCTGCCTTGCACAGGGATGTGCTGGTTCAGCCCTCTGCCAGTGGCCAGGGCAGTGCCTGGGAGTGGGACCTTTGCAGGCTTGGGGCTGCTGCAGGGAGCTCTGCTCAGCAGCACCCAGCTCTGCAACAGTGCCACCCAGTGCACCCACACTCGGGAGCCTTGCTCAGCCTTTTGGAAATTTGACCTCAGAAACTCGGGGTGGGTTTATCTTCCTAGCTTAAAGACCCCTCCTGAACATGCTGGTGCTGCATAAATAGCAACAGCAGCACCTGTGCTTCTGGCCGGGGTTTTGAAACACAAGTTGTCAGCTTCTTGGGTAACCACAATGCTGAAAAATGTCTTAGAAACAAACCCAAACCAAAACCAGCAGGTTTCTCAGCCAGCAGCCTGAGCCCTGGGGGTTGGAGAGATGCTACAAATAGAGAATTTGTAAGAGAGCCAGCTCCACCTCCGGGGCCTGGCCTGGAGCCAGATACAGTTAATTCATTCTCAGCAGTGCTGGAAGGGCCACAGGGATGCTACTGATACAGCCCTATCATCCTCTCCCCTGGTGCTCTTTGAGGCAAGAGCAGACCTGTGTTTTCACCTCAAAACACTGATAAATAATACCTTTGCCCTGACAGCAGCTTATCAGAAGGCACAAAGCAGCCATGTGTGCAAGTCTCCTGCAGCATCCGGTACCTTGTCCTCCTGTGGTGTCTTGAAGGGAAGAGCTCTCCAGAGCACTTGGCAGGGTGGCCGGCAGCATCATCCCCCTGGTACCAAAGCAGCTCTGGGCACAGCGCTTGGCTGAGCCAGCATTCAGTGCACTGATCACAGCACGGTGCAGTGAACATGCCATAATTCACTGCCTGCAGGGCAGCCTAATTTTGTTCCCTGAGGGTGCTTTGTCTCACGGCTCTTTTCGCCAACAGAGCAGTAACAGAGGGGGTCCCTGCCCACCCCCTTGGTGTGGGTGTGCAGTATTGCTTTCCTCTGCCCTTAACAGAGAAGCTGATTGCCCCCATATATATGGTCAGAGAGGCATTTTTCTGGTATCTTCTGATGAAGCACATCATTATTAGGTTATCCTTAATGAAGGATCCCCCTCCATCAGACAGCCTCAGCCCTGAAGGAATCAATATGGAGAAAGAATCTGAAGTTTTCCGGCTTTTTGGAACAATAGCTGTATTTTTAAGAGTGAGGGTTTCTAAGACTCGTTGGTACTGCCATAGCATTGGCAGCTTTGCACTTTCATTGCCATAGCATCATGACACTGGCCCCAATACCATGAGTTTTATGGGTTTGCTTTGAAGAGCACAGGGAGCTATTTGGTCTGCCTACCAGTTCCTGGCTCTTGCCTTCCCCTGTGCCTGCCTGTTCCCAGCCAGCGTGGCACAAGGTTGTCCATCTCCCTGAGCATGGCCCCTGGTATGAAAGCTCTTCCTCGTGCAGAACCTGGCAGATGATGTTGTGAAGGGCAGTGGTGTTACCCAGTTGTTGCCAGCTCCAGCACACAGACAGAACAGATCTGGTCACCTGAGGTATTCCTTCACTGTGTTTGTCAAGACATTAATAAAAGTAGAAACAGGAAAAATGAAAGAATTCTTGCTTTGGTTGTAGAAAGGGTGCTCAGCAGAGGAACCAGATAAGAGCTGGTCTGTTTTAATGGTTTAAGGGAAAGGCTTCTGCCTGGGCCTGAGATGAAGCACTTCTGGCCCTAGCACTGCTACGGGTTGGCTAAATGTCCTGAATAAATCATTCTGCCTGCACCAAGCTCCCTTACTATCCCAGCTGCCTCTGCCACCACCCTGCCCATGCTAGAAAGCAGAAAACCACTGCAGTGTAATCATGCATGTTGTTTGACTCATTTTGTTGCTATAACTGATGCCAGAACGGGTATTATCCCCCTTCCCGTAGGCTGAATTACTTTTTGTGGCAGAATAATAAATGTGGTGTCTCCAGTCTTCTGCGTGAAAGCTGCTACAAGTTGCTTATAAAGTCCTCTGAATTGTTAGAGCTGCAGGGAGGAAGGTGCCAGGGTTGAGGGCAGGTATTAACACCACTGTGCTGCTCTGAAACGGGCACCAAGGTTAACCATCACCCCACAGGCACCTTGCCCAGGGACCTTGAACTGCAACTTGGGGGAAAGCTCTGCATGGTCTGTTACTGCACAGCTCCAGGGCCTCCCTGCCAGAGCAGTTGTGCTCCCAGGGGTATGGGTGGTACCTGTCACCTTGTGGGGTCAAGTGCTGTAGAAGTCGTTTTCCTGGTGAGACTTTAACCAGGGTTACTATGACAATCAGTCAGCAGGCTGGCCTTGTGTCTCCTTCCTGGTTTCTGCCTGCTCAGAGGTGTTGAAGCACTCAGAGCGCAGCAAAGCACCTTCCCTTTCCAGCTCTAATGAGAGGCAATCATTTCTCCAGGAAGCATGACTAAGGAGGGAGCTGTTGGGAGAGGGAATGCACCCTGGTAAGGCCCCATGGCTCCATCACTTACTGCAGGGAGGGATGTGTCAGGCCCTATGTCTCACTGGAGACATCCAGCGGGTGTCTGGAGTATGGCTGGACAGCTTCCCTCCCTTCAGAAAGCTTGTGCAGGTACTTACCCTGGCAGACCTCCAAAGAAGAAGTACTTTCAATACAGCTGAGGTCCACTTTGATAATGAGGAAGTGCCTGCAGAAAATTTGCCTGAGGACTCAGAAAAGGCTTCGAGGTGGCAATGGCCATCTTTAAAGAGGGTAAAATGGTGTGGTGGCTTGGCTGTTGGCATGAGGTGGCTTTGAGGAGGTGCAGGACACAGTCATCCAGTGGGTGCAGTGGTCTCTCCATCCCAACAAGGGACTCCAGCACTAAGTTTTCTCAAGGCCAGCACTGATGTGGGGATGGAGCCAGTGCTTTTACTGGGAGCTGCTGCCGCACCATGTGCACACACAGCAAACACTTCTCTCCCCATCTTCCTCATATACTCTTGGCCCTCACACTAAGTCCCCTCCCTGAACATGTTTTTTTGCTGCACACCTTTATCAACAAACAAGTCCCTAAGACTCTGTAGCCCAAGAGCACATCTGGACCTTCTTTTTGCACCACTGTCACTTTTACAGCCCTGAACCACACATAAGCTGCGTGGTTCCCTGAGGCTTTGGGGACACCTGTACCGGGTGGCTTCTCCCTTCCTGCAGCACTAAGAGGCTCTAACAGGAGCAGGAAGCCCCGAGTTCCCTTTGGGTAGGGATGGCACTTGGCCCAGCCAGCCCAGCTCCTGCTTCAGGCAGCTTTCCCTCCTGCAGGCACAAGCCAGGAGCTGGCTTCCAGCTCTGTGCATGGGCACTTACAGACTCAAAATCAGACCCAGGTTGATCCACTGCATCCCAAGGAAGCTCCTACACTCCTGTACATCTGTCCTGGTGTAAGAAAGTTTTGTTCTAGTCCATGGGTAACAACCATTTCTCAAGAATAATTATGTCAGGGAATGCAAGGTATGACATGTGGATAATGCATGCATGTCCTCACTGCAGGTCTCTTTACACTGAAATACTCACCTGACTAGTATTCCTGGGGTGCAGCACAGATAAAAGCATTTTTTATACTGTCTAAACTAATAATTCCTCAAATCTCCCAGCTAATTTGAATGAAACTCACCGTGAATGGTATCTCTGTGCCATTTCATACTGTAACCAGGTAGTGCACCAAAGTCAGAGCACTGACCACTGAATTTATGTTATTTATTTTCTGTACAATGTAAATTCCATTCTAGCAAACACTTAGGGCTGTGTTTCAATGCAAGCTGTGTGTGCTCGAGCTCCGTGGCCTCAATGCTGCTATTCACAGGCAAAGCCAAACACGTATGCCAGCGTCTTCGTGTCCTCAGCCTGTGTGGAGGGATGAGACTTGCTCTTTCAGAAAGTGTATTCTTAAAATTCTCCTCTAACCTGTGGTGTGGGATTGGGGGACTCAGAGATATGGGATGGAAACGCTGCACTGACTGGTCAAGAAGTCCATCAGGGCCAAAGTGCCACCCTTGGTTCTTCCTGGTGCATATACAAAACATAAATGAAACAGCCTTGAGGCCTATGATTGGGGTGTATCTGAGAGTCTGAGGCCACCCCTGAACTCCCTGTGTCATTCCTGTACTCCTGGTAGCTGATTCAAGGTGCTGACTTGAAGCTGGCTCCAAAGTGCTCCGGCAGCAGGAGAGCCCACGTCCCTGCCAAAGGGCTTCTTGCTCGGCTGGCAGAGCAGCATAATCTGCAGGAGATTTCTTAATTGCATTTCTTAATGTAATAGAGGCTGTTCTCTCTTTCCGTGAACAGAGCTGCAATTACCCACACACTATAAATCTGTGTCGTGAGGAAGATGTAGGTTGTATATAGGTCATAGAAAATATAATTGTGTAACTGCATTAATGCATGCCTGAGATGAGGGCTGAAATATGGCTTAGCTGCAGAAAATAGGTCTATGGGCTTTAAATAGCCTTACTTGGGCATCTCTTGGACAGAGCTGGTGATGCTGTGAACAGATCACTGTGCTTCCTCCGTGAGAACAGAAAATCCCTTTGCAGAAAACGCTCTCTAAACATGCCTAATGACATTTTTTAGATCATTTAAAGTATGTTTCAGTGGCCGGATGTTGCTGGTTGAGAAAAAAGCATAATGAATCCACTGGGGAATGTGGGCGCTCTCCTCTGAGAAGGGGATGCAGAGCAGGGCAGCTGGGGTGCTCTTTGGGCTGGGCTCAGTGGGGTGAAGAGGATGGGAGCAGCACCCTGTTCTGAGCTGAGTCACACAGCCAGGGCCCTGCAGTTCCCACAACATTCAGACCTGAGTGGGCATTCCCAGACAGGGCCCACGGAGTTTGGTAAATGCCCATGGGATCTGCTCCCACATCCATTGGAGAAGTACTGCTCTGCCCCCTTCTGCTGTGCGCTCCTCGCTCCTCTCCGTGAGGACAAGACCTGTCCGAACGCCTGCTCTGCCCGTACCCAGGGTCTGCTGTGAGGACCCAGCAGCAAATCCATCAAGAAAACTTTTTTTTACCTTATTTAGCAGCATGAGGCAGCCCTTCATGTGGGGCGCTGGAATGCAGCAAAACCCCAGGATTATGGGCACTGCTGAAACTCTGTTTTTTATGGTGAGCACATCCACAGGGGTGAGGTGGCACTGGGCCAAAGCTTTGTCACTGGTCCAGATCTGCAATGTATTTCTGTATACAGAGACCTTGTTTTCCTTCTCTCTGTTTTGTTTTTTCTACTTTCTGATGAATAAATATCCTTCTGGCTCCCCTCTCTGCAGGGATTCGGACCTTGGCAGCAATGCCAGGCAGGTTGAGGAGCCTTCCTCAGCGCAGCCAGAAACACTGCTGGTCCTGCATGATAGGGTTTGTCCCTTAAATAATAATACCCTTTTTAGTTTTCTAGCTTCCTAAAATCTATCTCTTTGGTTTCTTGTGTTTTGAATACATAATTGGATAAATTCCAAGGTGGAGAGCTACTCACTAATTGTATATAGATGAATCACAACATCTTTTGTGCACTTGCATGGGATCAAGTTCCCATATCCCAGAGACCAGTTCATGCTTCCAGAGTCTGTTTACTTCCTTTGCTCTCATAAGTGTAATTAAAAATTTTACACCATTTTGCATAAACAGATTTCAAAGCACTTTTTGCCACTCCTAGAAGCAGAGGAAATTCCCACCTGCTTTTCTTTTCTCTGTCTTGTCTCCTACATGTTGAGGTTTTTTTCTATATGCATGTTGCAACTTGTTGGCCAACCCAAAGCCCCATTTCCTGGAGAGAAGGAAGAAAAACCAAAAAGGAAGGGAAGGCACCACCTGAGTCAGGAAGGGCTGTCCATGCAAAAAATGTTGTCCCCGTGGTGGGACTCTCAGCACTCCCAGGTAATGCTGGTTCTCAAACTGGTGGGGGCTTCTCTGCAGCTGCTGAAATCCCAGCTGGAGACCCAGTGTGGTGAGACAGCCTTTCCCTGGGGAGCCAGGTCCCCACCAGGCCTGGTTGGCTGAAGCTTCTCTGTTTCACAGGTACCTAGAGCTGATATCTGGGGGGTGCAACAGGACAATCTCACTCCTGCACTAAACCAGGTTGGCTACAGGTAGAATGTCAGAGGTGGAGTGGCCCTGTCCCAGCCCTCTGCTGGCTGAACTTCATCTGCACTTCCAGCTTGTTCTAACAAAGGGGTTTTCTTTGCTGGCAGCACGCAATGCTGTTGCATCGTCTCATGGGAGCCAGATGAGCCTTGTCTCTGAAATGGACAACTGAAAACATAAGAATATCCTAACAATGTAACCTGTCTGAGATGCCTCCCCTGTCACCCCTGGACGTGCTATGTGGCTCAAGCCACCTCACCCCATGTATGCTTTGCACCCCCTCCTGCCCACCACCCACCCATAGCCCCCCCTGCCCTGCAGGCAGCATTGCCCTGTCCTCCTGCAGCCCCTGTGGGACCTCACTGTCCATGTCCTGTGCACAAGCCCTGCAGCCTGCCCTGCAGCTGCCTCATCACCCAGAAATGTGGGGGAGGTTTCATTCTTGCATGAAGCATTCCAAGCATGTCTGGTGCCCCCCCCTTTTGCCCTGGTTTCTCCTCAGCTTTCCTCCTCCCTGTCCTCCCTCCCCTGCTCCAGCTTCCTGCCCTTTGATGTGTGTCCCCTCCTCTGCTCCAGGGTACGAACTTCTTACCAGGTGGAGAGGGCTGCTCCCACCCCACAATTAGGTGCAATTATAAGTTTATGCTTTTCCCCGAACCCTTGCTCTGGAGTGGCTCAGAGCAGACTCCTGCTGTGGGCTAATGACAGGTGGAACACGGAGCAGGCTCTGGTCTGTGCAGGCAAATAGTGCTGGTGGTGCTGGAGGTGGAATGACAGGAGGGTCCTGGGGTGGCCACTGAACACGTCCTGGCCAGCTGGCCCTGAGCAGGGACAAAGCTGCATCATCCCAAACCTGCTCCACTCCAAGAGAGGAGCAGCATATACCTGGGTGCTTCCTGCTGTGGTCAGGCAGAGCCCAGAAATGTGCCCCTGGGGAAGGCGCAGCCAGTGCTTGTGTGGAGACATCCCAGAAGTGGTAGTGAGCTCGGCTGTCAGGTCTCATCATCTGTGCTTCGAGCTGTGCAGTGCCTTGGCACCCATGGGATGCTCCTTAGTTGGTAGTGGCCAGTAGAGGAACAGGGCTCCACTGCAGCTCCTGCGCTTCTGAGGGTGCTGTCTTTGGCTGGACGTGGGATTTCCTGCAAACATGGATTTTCCTGCGAAGAAGGGTTTTCTTCTTTTTTCTTGTTGGTGCTGGCTGCAAGCGGGGTGATGGCTATAGCCAAGCCCACCCCACCTGTCCTCTCCACTCTCAGTGGGGCTCAAGGAGTGTCAGCTCCTGCTGGCTCCTGGCTTCTCAGCCTCCTGGCCACGGCCCACTCCTGCACACTCCTGCAGCAGGAGTTCCATGGAGCATGGCTGGGTGAACACCTCGCTGCTCTGGTGTGACTTTGGCTGCAGCATGCCAGGAGCCAAAATGGCAGTGCCCAGCCACCCAGGTATGTTCCTGGCAGAGCTGGCACTGCAGGCCAGGACAAGCAGGAGCCCCTCCTGCTGCAGCCGTGTAAAAGGCTTCCTCAGAACCCTTCCACCTGAGGGCACATTGCTGCCACCACAGCCAAGGAGCCCTTGCTCCATCCCATAGGAGAAAGCTCCATGAGCAGATGTGGATATGCATACAGACACACCTCCACATGCACGTGTTCTGCTGTGGCCAAGCTGGCCCTTTTGCAGGACTTTCTCCTCTGATTACTCTGCAGGATGTGGGCAGCTAAGCTCAGGAGAAAAACTGTGCTTGCTGGTGTGCAGTGCATGGGGAATTCCACCTCCACAGTGCACTGCAGCGTTGTACCATTCAGGTCAGGGTCTGTCCAGGGATTTCCTGACTTCCAACCTGTTTGTATTGCAAGAGGTGCAGGTGAATGTGTGTCGCTGTTACATCCGAGGCGTATAAAGAAAACGACACAGAGTCCAGGTTCATGAACAGTGGAAGCTGAAGCTTTTCTTTAATAATTTTGTGACTACTATATAGGATAGATAGCAAAAAGTGTGTTGAGTGGCAATAGGTAATTGGTTCCTCGGCCATCCACTCCTTGAGAGGATTGGCCAAGTCCTAAGATACCTATTCCATAATATTTTCAAAGTCAAAGCCATAACAATCTTGCAAAACAACTTGCGAGTGCAAGAAGTTTATGAAACTGTGACTTTGTTTAAAATAGTTTACATAGGAAAGACAGTCTTCTCACAGAATATTGAGAAAAGGCTGAAGAATTTTTCTGCTTCTAGCTTTTTAGCACCTACAAATGTGGGGCTTGTAGAAAGTCTGCAGGACACCTCTGACTTTGACATGGGCAGCCAGAGCAACCCCATCAGGGACATGGGTGGCTGCCAAAGCACTAACAGAGTTGTATAGAGGCAGGGAGAGCCCTGTGTGCTCCTCTGCCCTGTGCCAAGCACTGTGGCAGACCATGGGCCATTCACCCCCAGCTGGCGCTGCTGGCTCTGCGTTGGATGAGCCAGGCACAGCTCTGGTGGTCGTTGAGGTCCTAGGAGCACCTTGGTTGTGGCTGTGTTTCAGGGCACACCTCAGATGCCTGGCCCCAGAAAGGGACAGGACTGAGCTATCTGTGGCTCTTGGGGGGCCATTTGGGCAGTCAGGAGCTCATGTGTGTGTGTTTGTGTGTGTGAGTGAGGCATGCAGTGCAGCATGAAAGAACACACCTAGAGAGAAAGTCTCAACAGAGATTAGATTAAAATAAAATGTAATTAAACACAGACAGATTCCTGTCAATTACTCAGCTATTCTTGCATAACTTTTGGGACCGGCTGCCTTCACAGATGGCTGCTCTGCTGTCAAAGGCATTTGCTGGGCACCTGTTGGAAAAAGTGCCAGGTCAGCACAGAATTAATTGCACCGGCATCTTTCCTTGTAATAAGGTTTAAAAGTCTAGAGGAAAACGGCTGAAAGGTCTTACAGCTCCTCAGACAAACCTGTGATGCCTCCCACTGCTTCATCCACCTCATGTACTCCTGCAAGTGACTATGATGGGGACAAGGACATTGCAGTGGCGTGGAGGATCTCTAGGGCTCCAGTAGGAGGAAGAGGAGGCTGCATGTCCCCCCATGGGAGCATGGTAATGGCTGCTGCTGGACTAGAGGGAGCAGGATGGGAGCTGTCCCCAGCCCCTCTCAAAGGCTGTGGCACTTTTCCCCTTCCCCTGCCATTTGCACCCAGGCCTGAGGCTTTGGTGAGCGGCTGCAAGGCAGAGCTCTGCAGCTGCAGGGCCATATCCAGACACGTGGGGTGCCTTTGTTTGCCTGGGTGAGCAGCCAAGTTGCAGCCCATCTCCAGCTTCGTACCAGCTGCAGATCTAAGGCAGCTGACTGGCCTGCCATGAAACTTAACACGTCAAGGACCAGGGAGTGGCTTGTGCCAGAGCTGAATAATGATGATCCCAGCCCTCTTATAAAGAGAAGCAGAGAGCTCACCACAGAGCTGTTCATTGCCGCCCTGGTCCTCTGCGGAGCATCACTGCACCTCATCCACCAAGGTATGTCTCAATTGAGAGATTCAAAATGGGAACTGTCTGTGTCTGCAGCGGGGCCTGTGCCTGCAGCTGGAGACAGACTGGGCTTTTCTTTTAAACTTGGGGAAAATGTTACCGCTGCTCCTGTAGAGGAGTTTCTAGCCAGGGAAGCAGAGCAGCCCAGTGCTGCAGGGTTTGTACATACTAACCTGCCCCAAGCAGAGCCCAAAGAAAGTGGGCAGCATCCTGGCTCCAGCGACCACTTGGGTACAAGCAGCACAGCTCCGGGTTCTGCTCTGCAGGAAAACCTGTCCCTTGCTCCTCACTCCATGCATTTGGGGATCGGTTCATGTTGTATTTGGTGCTGATTTGAATCTCTACCAACTTCCCCACCTTGCAGTGCTGTGTATATCCTGGCACACAAAGACCCCTCCAGAGGCAGCTGCACTGTCTCTCCCCCCATGTTACAGTGTCAGGCAGCCCTGTCATGCCTGGGGACGTCCCTCCTGGCATTCAGATGTACACTGCAGGTGTACACTGCTCGCTTCCATGTCCCAGGGCCCCAGCTCTGCGCTGGCTCTGGAATATCTTCTTTGTGCTCCACCATTTTAAAGCAAACATCCCTGCATTTCCCCTTGCCTCAGCTTTGAACAAACGATGATGCTCCTGTGGGTCCTTCGACATGTGTCACCCCTGCATCTTGCTCGGTGCCAGATGTGGGTGACGAGTACAAGTGCTCTCACCAGGTATTGCCTGGCTTTTTGTGGAGCTGCTGGGCACAGCCTGAGCACAGGCAGGGCTTACGGCTGTTTTGGGCTTGGGACTTTTTTGGCACTGTGCCTTTGTGCTCTTCTCACGATCCTTTCCTCCTTGCTGTGCCCCTGAGGTGCCCTGCTGCACGTCTTATCCCATGGGCCATATTTCACACAAAGCTCTGCTCCAGGGAGGCCCCAGCTCAGCTATTTTCCTTCTCCCCAGGTCCATTTCCCGCCTGCATCCCAGTGCAGCCATGCTGGGCACGGCGGTGCGGCTCTCGGTCCTGCTCAGCCTCTTCAACATTGGGAAAGGCCAGATATTTCATGTGGGACCATGCCCAGATCCATCAGTTCAAGAAGAATTCGATATCAACAAGGTGTGAAAAGTTTTCTAGAACTCTCATAGGGAGTAGCGAGTTAAGCTAAGGGGGCATGGGACTGACAGCAAACTGCCTGGGTGCAGGGGGTGGTGGCGGGTCTGGTCACACCTTGTGCCACAGCTGCCAGCTGGGTCTGTAGCTCTGCTTACCCCCCAATACCAACCACCGAGGGGCAAAAAGTGTACTGACAAAGGAGCCAGGCTGCTCTGCCTCAGCCCACTCATGCTAAAAACATGTCTTTAAACTTTCTTCCGTCAGTATTTGGGGAAATGGTACGAGATAGAGAAGCTGCCCTCAACTTTTGAGAAAGGAAGCTGCGTCCAGGCAAATTACTCATTGAAGGAGAACGGGAAGTTCAAGGTGATCAACAAGGAGATGCTGTAAGTGTTTGTGTTTGGGCCATGTGCTCACTGTGGCAGTGGCACTCCTGTCACCTCTCTTGCTGTGCTGGGTGTTCATATTTCTCTAAATTGCCTGTGTCTTGGGCTGTGGGTGCTGGGGGAGGCACCCTGTGGTTGTGGTAGCTCTTCCGAGAGATATGGGTCTCTGATTCCTGCCAGTGACTTGAGGATCACCAGGTCTCTGTCTCATTGTCCAAGGTGAGTGATAAGAAAATAGATCAAATGTACATGGTGACTTCAGTATTGCCCGGATTTCCCCCCTGACCAATTTGTCAGCCCCAGAGATGGCTGAGAAGTTGGATGTCCTGGGTCCTGTTCTGGGGGGGATCATGGGGCTGGTCATGGGATGGCAGCTACCACCTTGTGCTCCTGCATGCTCAGAAGTGCCTGTGCCCTGTGCTGCTCTCTGCTCCAGGGTAAAGAGACACAGGGAAAAGGGGCAGGGAAGGTGAAGCACATGAGTAATTTATACTTAAATATTTGTCAGCCTATTTCTGGAGCATTTACCTTGCACAGGTAGTAACTGCTGTGCAAGGGGATCAGAAATCATTGTCAGTTTAAATCAGTGGTGAAGTGAATGCTTCTCCCTTTAATAGGAAATTAGGATATTTTGCAATTATCCTGAGGCCTCCTGGATTTCTGCATGGACAGATGCCGGTGTTAATTCATCTGTTTACATCACCAGCCTGAGCTGTTGTGGGCTGCTGCTGTGAGGGGCTGAATGGATGAGAGGGAGCGAGCAGCGAACGCAGCACTGTCCCCTGTGCTCCTGGCATGGCATGGGGACTTTGTTCTGGCTCACAATAACAACAGCCTAGGAACACATCCCTTGTGTCTGGAGCAGAGCAGCATCCCTGCCATTCACTGAGTGCCCAGCACTGTCTCAGCAGCTCCATTGCTCGGGCTGCGCCTGGCAAACAGCTGGACATTCATTTGTGCCTGCATTAATCTGTGTGAGATTAATCCAACCATTGCTGCCACTACTGCAGCTGCTCATGGCCCTGAAATATCTGGGATACTTTGGGTCAGGTGTGCACTGTGCATGGCTCCAGCATCAGCCCCTTGACCTCTGCTGCTGGCAGCATTCGCTTCTGCCTTCTTGGCTGTTCCTGTTTTACAGGGAAGCGTGAAACTTTCCTGCCTGATAGGCAGCGTCCAGGTCTTGAGGCATCCGTGCAAAAATGCAATTATAAGATGGGCAGCTCAAGTCTTAGGGCTTGCTGCCAGCAGGGCAGTGCTCTGAACCAGCAGCCAAAGAAATCCTGGCTCACCACACAGGTACAGGTAATTTGTGTGCAGAGGAATGTGCAGTGACCTGGAAAAAACACAGGTGAATAAACAGACATGAACGTGTGCCTTCCACAACTACCAGGAGCTGAGCTGCTCGCTGGCACATCCAAGATCATGGATGGGATCCTCCCATCCTCCCATGCTGGGTTCCTCCCACCCAGTGCAGAGTGGTCTTGCTCTCCTTCTTCTCTGTCATTTTCACCCTGGAACCAAAGAACATCCTGCTGGCAGGGATACTTGGAGAGAGGTAGCCTGGGGTGCTGGGGTGGTTTAACCTGGGAGACCATCTACCCAGCTGCACCTGGCCCAGGACCTGCTGTGCCCTGGGTGCTGCTGAAACCATCCTCAGGGATGCTGCGCTTTACTAGTACCTATTTCAGCCACCTCTTGACAGGTAGTTGTGTCAGGAGGGATGATTTAGTGGAAGTGAAAAAAAAAATTATCTCCCACTTCTTTCCTGGCTTTATTTCTCACCTTTGTCATTCTCCCCTTAGTGCCAATGGCAAAATCAATGAAGCTGAAGGAGAAATGATGCACATGGATGTAAAGCAGCCGGCCAAGCTGGGCGTCCGCTTTAACTGGTGTAAGTGTGTGTGGGGAGGCTCGCCAGTGCCCACGGCCTTGGCAGTGCTGTGGTCTGAGCACTGTGCCATGGCACCAGGGGTCAGAGACAGCAAAGCAAGGGGTACAGCTCCCCTGGTGACTTCAGCGCAGCAGCAAAGGGTTAAAAGAGATGCTGTGACCAGCAGGCAGTGTTTTGGTGACACTGATATGCCATTTACAGCAACCCCCTCAATGGTGGAGCAGTCTTTACCACTTGATCTCAAAGCAAGAAAGATCAGCAGCCTTGCCATCCCTCCAGGTCATTTCACAGATGGGGATGGGGAGGTGGGGAGGTGGGGGAGGCAGCCCCTCAGTGCTGCACGAGCCAAGAATAAGCTTGTTTCTCTGCACACAGCAGTACAAGTAATTGCCCACACTGCCTCTACGTAAAAGCGGCTTTTAATAAGCATTAATAATATGGTTTTGTTTGCTAGTTCCTTCCCTTGTCACTGTAAGACTCAGGAGGGGCCTGCTGAGGTGCAGTGCCACATTGCACAGTGCTTTCCTCTGTCTGCAGCAACACCGGAAAGTGAGCTGCAGTCTCCCCTTGGATCACTTTTTATTCTGCTCCCTCACACCTTTTCTCTGGCAGTTTCATAGCTCTCTTTCACAGAGGGGTTATTTGGAGCAGTGGTTGGAGGAGGGGTACTTGCAAAGGAGGTACAATGACTGTTCCATGAGCACAGCCAGACTTAATTCTGCGCTGGTACAGCATCACAGCAGCCACTTCCCTGCAGCATGTGCAGTCCCAACCACCTTCACCAGGTACAAGCCCCAGAGAACAACGCTGGGCTCGGCTGGCTCCCCAAGGCAGGGTTGCCCATGGCAGTGGGTGGTGGCTTGTGCTCCTCCTATCACCAGTGTCAGCTCCCAGCCCTACAGCTCCTTCCCGGCAGCCCGCACCCTCGCACTGGTGAGGCTGGGCTGGCTTTCATCAGCCCAGGCGAGCTGATCAGGTCATCGCGTTAACTTTCCAGCAAGACCTTCCTAGTCAGGGCTTTGTGTCTTTTCCGAGTTCCTCTGGGCAGAACAGGGAGTCCTGGAAAGCTTTTATAAATTATAGCTCCCTGTACTGACCACAAGTATGCACCAATCAAAGTGGGAACAGTCCCAGGAGCTGTGGCTGTGGTGCTGCAGAGCCGTCCAGAGCTGGTTACACACGGCACTCACGGTGCCTTCCTCTCTCCTAGTTATGCCTGCTGCCCCTTACTGGGTCATCTCCACTGACTATGAAAACTACTCCCTGGTTTACTCCTGCACTAACATCCTCTGGCTCTTCCACATGGACTATGCCTGGATTCTGTCAAGAGCTCCTGAAATGCACCCAGAAACCGTGGAGCACCTGAAGAGTGTTCTCCAGTCCCACAAGATTGACACCGAGAAAATGATGACCACTGATCAAGCCAACTGCCCTGCTGAGATGTAACTCCTGGCATGCAGTGACACAGCAGTAGACCAGAGATAAACTTTGTTGCTTGCTTTATTATTGATTAGAATTTCTCTATGTACCTGAGAAATTTAATAACCTCTTTGCTAACAGTAGTTTGCCAGCCCAGAGTCACTCCTTGCTGTCATTGCCCCTATCACTCTTCCCCCTCTTTTTGTCTCGCTCTGACTTTTGCAGTGAAACTGACTGAGTCAGTCCAAATGGGTGAAAGAAAGAAACCTTGAAGAGCAGATGTGAAACTCTGCTGTTGCTGTGAGTCCTCCAGCACATGGATGGGAAAGGGTGTGAGTTGTGATGTGCAAGTATTAGTCCTGGGGAAAAATCATTCATCACACAGCCCCATGTTTGTTTCCAAATTTTGTCTTGATGCTTCTGGGCCTGCCAGAAATCTACAGTGTTTGAGCTACACTATGGATACTGCCTTAGCAGCAGCAACATCCAGATATGCTGGGTCAGTCCTGCAGCCTGGGAACTGAGACTGAGGGTCTTGAAAGTTTTCTGATGCAGGGCTGTAGGCATATTCTAGCAAGGAGGTCTGCTAAGTCAGCAGACCTCTTCGCTAGAAATCAGATCTTGCCCTTTGTATTTTAAATCTAAAAATGTCCAGAGATTCAGCATCGCTCCATCCCCAGTGTCTGTATGTGTCCTTCTCTTGCCTCTAATGAGATTGGTCCTGCGCTCCCAAGGGACCAGCTCTGACTGTACTTGTAAGCGGACATAAAGAGATAGAGCTGCTCCCTTGTTCTCTCTTCCAGAGGCTTTTCCCTGAACACCAGGGAACAGCAGGCTCTGCCTGACATCCTGCCCACTGCTGTTGCACGTGCCGAGTGCCCGCTGGTGCTGCATCTGCCCTGGCAGGTGTTCAGCCGGCACCGCAACAACTCTGCTTGAATAGCATTCATGCAACTCATTAAAAATGAAATAAAAATACCTGCTTCGGGCCTTTTGTACCTTCCCAGCTGCACAGCCTTTGCCAGCAGGCTGGGGGGCTCAGTGTGTGGGGCATGCCCCTCCTCTGAGGCCACAGCACCACCAGAACAAGACTGCAATGAACGTAACAACCACGGCTGAAGGGAAATGGTTTGTGCCAGGAGCCTGGAGCTCTTTCCAGCCCTCCAGGGTTGGATGTATGGGCACCCCCCATCTTCTGAGCCATGCCAGCAAATTTGTGTTGTGGCTTTGGCTGACAGTGACCCCCATCTCCTGCTGGTTTTATTGACATGAAGAAACACCGATGTGAATGTAGAATGCTGTAAATCTGCAGGAAATATTCTACACTTATTTTGGTGGGACGCTGGTGGTGTGGGTGTGCTGCAGAGCACTTTCTTGCCCTGGGAGAGCTGCAGGAGCTGAGCAGAGAACCAGTATGTCTCTAATCTTTAGCGGTCAGAGGAGGCCAGGATGGGAGGGACCAGAAACAACTGCCATGTTTAAGTCATTATCCCTTTAAACTTTCAAATCCTAATGCCACGGTTCCTGTGACACAGAATTAAGCACTCCACCCGATTTTTCAGGCTGTAAGGATGATGGACATGCCAGGATACAAACAAATGCACGGTGGCTCCCAAGTGTGTCAGATTTTGGGTGTAATCATTTAATCACTGCTTCATCGGGTTCCTATTTTCCTTCTCACATGAATGGTGCTGCTGTAGCCCTCATTCCCTGTGCTGCAAGCCCACGGCACAGTGGCTGTGCAGGCACTGAGCCCTAGGGGTGGGAACCTGCAGCCCCATCAGTTGGGCAGCCACTGCCCTTGGATCTGGCTGGGAACTGGGATCTCCAGGTGCTGCTGAGAAATGGGAGTGTTTCGCTCAGAGACAAAACCCTGCAATGCCTGGTCCCTCTGGAGACCATGCTGGCTCCTTTGCTGTGCCACAGAGACTGTGACAAACCCGAGCTGCTCTGGCAAGCACATTGTGCCAGGGGCATCTCCGCATGGTGGCACAGAGAGCTCGGGGACACCACGGCACAGCTGTGGCCTGTCCTGCCACGTGCAGAGGATGTCCCCAGCGCAACAGTACACACGTGAGACCCCAGCACATGCAAAACTCTCGAGTGCGTGTGGGAGTGCCACACTGGCTCAAGCCCCACACAGTCCCAAGAGCTCCGTAGATGTGCAGACACCCCCAGGGCAGCACACAGCTCCCGGTGTGCCGGCTCCGTGTGTGGGCACCGGTCCTGTGCACACGCCAGACCTCCATGTCCGTGTGTCCTCACCAAAGTATGTACGCATCTGAGGGGGAGATGCCAAGAAGATGGAGCCAGGCTCTTCTCAGCAGTGCCAGCCGCTAGGATGAGAGGCAGTAGGCAGAAATTGATGCACAGGAAGTTCCACCTGAATATGAGGAAGAACTCCTTTACTGTGCGGGTTACAGAGCACTAGAACAGATTGCCCAGAGAGGGTGTGAAATCTCCCTCACTGGACATATTCAAGAACAATCTGGACACAATCCTGTGCAGTGTGACCCCTTCCAACCTGTCCGATTCACTGATTCTGTGTCCATGTGCCGTGTACCTGTGTGCCCGTGTCTGTGTGCCCGTGTATCTCTGTGCCTGTGTGTCCCTGTGTCCATCTGTCCGTGTGTCCATGTATCCGTGTCTGTGTGTCCGTGTGTCCGTGTGTCCGTGTGTGTGTGCGGGGGCCGGCGCCGCCGCCGGGCAGGTGAGAGCCCCGCGGGGAGGAGGAGGAGGAGGAGCAGGGGGAGGAGGAGCAGCAGCAGCAGCAGC
>VZTI01000221.1:831670-848432 GCA_013397865.1 Struthidea cinerea
GGCGGTGGCGGCGGCGGCGGCGGAACCGGGCGGGCGGCGCGGCCATGGAGGCGCCCTCGGTACCGGACGCCTCGGCGACGGGGCGGGGGCCCATCAAGGGCATCTTGAAGAAGAGCGGCAGCAAGGCATCGTCGGGNGCGGACCAACCAGGCCTGCGACGAGGACGAGCACGGGTGAGGCCCCGGAGGTGGTGGGCGTCGGCGGTCCCCGCAAGGCCTCCCTCCGGCCGTCCCGCTCCTCCGAGGGGCCCGCGGAGCGGGATCAGCCGGGCGGCGTCTCCAGCCGGGGCTGCTGTGGTGCCCCGTGCCCGGGGGGATGCTGCGCGGGCGGGGCGGGGGGTCCGTGCCATGCCCCCCGTGCGGCGGCGGGCCCGGAGCTCGGCTCCGCTCGGCGGTGGGGGTCAGGCAGTGGGAGCTCCTGCAGAGGCTGGAGCACCGCTGGGAGCAGGGGGATGCCGGCTGTGCACCTGGGCGGAGGCGGGGAGCTCTGCCCGCATGAGCTGTCGCTGTGGCTCCTGCCGAGGAGTGGCTGTCACCTGCCAAGTGTGGCAGGTCACAAAGGGTTTTACAGATGCTACAAGGATAGCTCACAGTGTGGGAAATACGCTTGATTTATTCTCAGCCTTCTCACAGGCAGCTCATTTCTTGTAATCAGAAGCGTGTCCCTGGAGAGAGGACCCCTCCTGGGCTGAAACATCATCAAGATGTATTCTCGGTTGGGCAGGATCCATCCGTAAAGATCTCACACTTGAGAATGGGCACAGGCAGAAACAAGAGAATGTGTGGTTAGTGATTTGAATGACATGAAAATCTTGGTTTAATTGTAACATGCCGAGTTAGTCCAGATATGCAAGAAGTGGTCTTCGATGGGTAAGAATCCTACACTTTTCTTGATGCACCCAGCTCGTGCTGCCTGCCGTTGCTCTGATTCTTCATCGTTATGATGAGCAAGGTTTGACCTGAACTCTGTTTACAAATTTGCTTTGGACAGTTTTCTTTTTTTGACACCTCACTCAGTATTGCAAGGAGAGAAATAATGCTAAAATAAAATGGTCATGCTGTTTTTTGTTTTTTGGTTTGTTGTTTTTTTTTTTATTATGGTAAAATTCCTTTCGTCGTTGCCTAGTTAAGTCATGAATATAGTCTAAAGTCAGCAAGGTAAGAAAGGTTTTGGGTTGCAGTGTTGCTTGTGTTAGCTGCTCCTTTTTCGAGGGAAAAGTTTCAACTGAATGAATGAGATGATGTTTTTGAAGCAGGTGACTGTAAGTAGCAATATGTTACACAAATGTGATTTTTTTCTTTTCCTTTTCTTTAGTTTTGATATTGTGTAGCTTGATGTGTTTAGTTCCACACCAGACATAAATTACAACTGGCTATTGGTAGCCTGTGTTTCATTTTCTGCAGTTTCTTTTGTACCATCTTGAAAAAATGAGTAGAAATTGGAGTATGAACTGATGAGTGTATGGTATATTGATTATTGCACACAGTAATTTCCTGGGAAGCAGTTAGTGGGCTAGAGTCCAGCTTCTATTTCCTGTTTACCAATGTGAGCCAGTAAAGTCAGTTAGATTAATTCTGAAATTGCCTTGTACGTTAGAAGATATTGGCTAAACCTGGCAAGCTGCATTAGAAGATTTCCTGGAAAGATCACTACTGGGTATTTAAAGCTGGTTTCTGTGCAGGTATTATTTTTGGTTGGCAGTGTATCAATATAACAGTGTTATTTCTGATTTCAGCAAAACAATTTTGTTTTTTGAAGAATGGTAAGTAGTGCAGTTGTGATTTTCCTTTGTGATTAAAGATTAGTTAATAAATTCAGGTATCTGTTTTTGTAATTCTTCTGCTTATTTCTAATACATAAGCAATTTATTTATTAGAATATTAGAATATTAGGAATTCAGGTCTGAATATCTTTAAAAATATCTGTAGATGAAAGAGCTCACTGTGTCAGCTGTCTTCTTTGAAAGCACCACGTTCAGCAGAGCTCTCATATACTTGCATCATTACTGACCTTGTGCTGCTGTTAGTGATGGTAACGTTGTTTGGAAAACTTCCTTAATGAAAATATGATGCAAGAGGGAAGCTTGAGAAATTTGGTCACCACTGGAGCTGCATCCTAAGAGCTGAGATCGTGGTTTAATGGCAGATGTGTTCTTGGCATTCCTGGGGTACAGTATTTTTTGCCTTCAGACCCCTGTAAGAGCCTGTGAGCGACTGGATGTGATATTTCACAAAGGAATTATGGAAGTGTGTGTGTGTGCACAAGCAGCTGTGTTGGAAGAGGTGAATCTGCTATGCTAGGAGCAAGTGAGGTGTGAGAGGTGTTCCTTGGCTATTACTGCTGCTGAAATTTCTTGTCTGTCCACACAACCTGGTGTCGTGTCAAATGAAGTTATTGTGTATTTTTAGAAATGGGAGAAAATACAAAGGATAATTTCTGAGATTTTTAAAATCTCATTTTCCTAAGGAAGATTAGATTTCCTGTTTCTATATCTGAAGGGGTGTCAGGATGCATTTCCCTGTGATGATCCTAAGCTATGTCATTAGTGTTGTGCTGTGCAGACATGCCTAAGCATGCAAAACAGGAGACAAACGAGGGAGGTGTGGGTTTTCAGAGCACTTAGTCATTCTCCTGTGATGGCTTTTTACAATCAGGGGTGAAATAACATGTTTGTCTCTTTGCCACTAATGACTTTTTTTTCCCCAGGTGGACTTTAACTTATGCTTTGGGAGGTACTCCACAGCCAAGGCTTTTAGTGTTGGAATCTGAGTTTAAAAAAATGAGTGTGAAAAACTAAGACACAAAAAACTCGTTCAGTCTTTTATTTATGACTCACTGCCTTGATTACTGTGGGCTGTCTCATTTCGAGCACAGTGCCTGCCAAAGGGATTGTTCCAAGACTGGCAGTGTTATTATTAGATGGAGTTGTGAGCCTGGGCTGTAAACCTTGATGTGCTCTGGGCAAGTGAATACAAAGCATGTGATGGGAATTTCTCCCATCTGTTGTATTTCCTCGTCAGCTGAGCTCTGTCTTTTTACAGGGGATGTGTACCCTATGTACCATTGTCCAAGTGCTCTGGCTGGTAACATCCTCACTGTGTGACCGTGTGAGCATCTCGCGTTGGTCATGGATGAACTTTAGGCTGTGTTTAACCGGGAATTTTTCGACTCCTGACCAGACAGCTTTGAATGAGTGGCGTTCCTAGACTGGAGCTCTTGCTTTGTCATCATGAAGCTCATGACTCCCTGCCCTGCCAGAGCCACGATCTGACTCACGTGTTGTCCGCTTATGCTGCAATCCTTCTGTTTGCACAAAATGATTAAATGGACCTGAAGCCTCGAACATGAGACCTTGGCACAGGTTACTGTATGCTGAGGGGATTAAGATCACTCCGTTTGTATTAATTTCTGGAGTGTAAGCCTGTGGCGTGTAGGATTCAGCATCAACCCCCACATCTATTTTTTTTTCTTTGTTTTTTGCCCCCCACATTGTGCTATGTAGTGATCCTGGAAATGTAGAATGTAGTTTGTGCTTGGAATTTTGCTTTATCAGGTTTGTTTTACAGATAATATTCTGCTCAAGAGCGCTTGTGTTATTGAGAGTAAATATATCTTTCAGAACTGTTATTGGAGCGGTCTGTGTTTAAACAAGAGCAGTTAAGTGGAAGTCTTCCAGCCAACTGCCCCGCCCCCCCGAAAAAACCCAAACAACAATCACCCCAAACCAAGCAAAAAACCCCACAAAACCCACAAAGTCCTGTAATGTTTGCTTCCTTAACTAATAATTTGCAACAAGAATATGTTAATTTGTAAAGTAATACTAAATCATGGAATTACTGTATTATTCTAAAATTAAATTTATTGGCTTAATCTAAGGGAAAGACCACCTTATATGAAGCTTGCAATAACCTTTATAGAAAAAATGTGTAACATGGTGGTTTGTGTTGATTAAACATTTTTTTGTGGCTTTTAGACCAGTGGAGACATGGCTCTTCCTCTGGCCACAACACAGTTGCTTTCCTTGTGGCTTATATATTTTGTCAGTGAGCAGTCAGTGTGGGTGAGCTTAAGTTTCTTCAAATATACATAAAATGGTACATTTTCTGGTTGACTGAGAAAATTCTAAATAATGTAGCATCACTGGTGCCTGTCTGAATAAAATGTGAAACTCCCTCAGCTTAATTATAGCAGTGAATCAGTTGGCTTATGATTCTGATTTAGGATGACAAAAGCAGTATTAATAACCAGCTTGTTCTGTGCTACTTATTTCACTTCAGGAGGGGATTTGTTGGTTGGTATTGTTTATGTAACAGTTTTGCTAATAATCATTCCAGCTCCCTCAGCAGAGGTGAAGTGAAAGGTATCAGGTTCTGTTGAAGTCTTGTGGGTTGTAATAAGGGGAAGAATTCTCTTTTTACAAGCTACTGTAAAATCAAACCGTTCACAAGATAGTCATTGAACAAGAACAGGAGTCTCTGAATTATATGAATAAGAATATGTTTATAGATCACTGAGTTTTATTTAGCTATTGTGACTTGTTAGGGAAATTAAGTTGCACTGATAATTTGTCATGACTTAAGTATGTATAGGACAGCATTTAGTAGTCATACTTTGAACATGTCTGTGTGTCATAACAATATTTTTTGTGCTTAGTATGTAGTAGAGATCAGATGATGTTTTAAAAATTCTTGCTCTGGTAAAGCAGAACTAATTGTTTTAGAATATAAGAAAATTTAACTTTCTTTTCTTATTTCAGGAAAAAATCCCAGAAGTGGGATGAAATGAACATCATAGCTACGTACCACCCTGCAGGCAAAGATTATGGCTTGATGAAAATTGATGAGCCAAGTACTCCTTACCACAGGTACGCTTGCAAAAGTGTTGTCCTGCATGCTGCCAGGTGGAATTGTGGGTTTAGAGCAAGATTTACTTTGTGGGTGATGTAGTATTACTGGGTGTATGCAACATACTCAGATCTACAAAGCTTCTAAATAAGGAGAACAGTCTAAAAGGACAAAGTGTAAAGGACAAAGTTTAGCAGGTTTGTTCTAGCAGACTTTAGGCTTTGAATGGAATAAATAAGTCTGACTTGTATTGATTTTATTTTTTTCAGTACTAGAATAGAATGCTGTTATATCAATATTTAAAGTAGATTTGGAATGCTTTTAAAGCATTAAAGGAGTCTTTTAATTAAATGTTGTAATTAATTGAATGTTTTAAGGTTTTGACTGTTTTCTTGAGCAAACTACAAACTTGAGCCAATTATTAAAAAAGGCTTTTTGTTTGCCCTCCCAGCATGATAGGAGAAGATGATGAGGATGCAGTGAGTGATTCAGAATATGAGCCCTTAAGAGCAGATGTGTTGAGTAAAAAGTAAGTATTGTAATAAAAAAATTGTCTAAATGTTAAGATAATCTGCTCTTTCCTGGGGTAGACTTTCTTTATGGAAAGTTGTTGCTGGTTTCTCTAGAAGCTGCATTTTTGCTATTGTCAAATTAAGTAGTTTTCAGTGTTTGATAGTGCTGCTGGTAATTTAAACCTCTTGCAGGTTGTTACTACATATAAATATGACAAAAATAATGAACAAAGCTACTTGTATGAGTGTTCTGAAATGTCATGTATTTTAAATAGTGAAAAACTTGCTGTTTCAGCATTTTGTATTGCATGATTTATGTAGACTGGCAGCTGCAGCTGAGGGTAGAGGACCCAAGATTATAGCAAGGCAAGAAGAAAGCAGTGAGGAGGAGGAAGATGACGAAGAATTAACACCTGAAGAACAGGGTAGGCATAAGTTGTTTTCTTTCTTTTGTTTAGACTCTTTTCCTACAAATACTTTCAGATTTTCAGTAAGAAATACTTGGGAAGAAGAACTACTATCAGAAAAATGTTGTGATTTGAAAATAGAGATAAATAGTGTTTGAACAAATATGCTGCTTGTTTCTAATCAGGAATGTTTGGTTTGGAATCTACATATAAACAGGAATTTGCTGCTGTTGGCTGCCTCCCTGTGTACAAGCTTAAGGTGTGGGAATTCCTGCTAAGATACCTCAAATAAGAAGTTCTGGTTTGGGGGTGAAGGAGTAGTTCTTAATCTGAATATATTTCAGGTAGAGTTAATTCAATGAGTATCACTGCAAATAAAATGCTGCTAATTGCTTGCAAATGTACAGATGATATTTCTGTTGTTCTCAAAGCAACTGGTAGATGGATACAGTAGGAAGTCTACAGTTATTCCAAAGCAAATAGCATCTTTAACATAGATGTTGTTTCATGTTAACTTGGACTAGAATGTTTTGAGGGAACAGTCAAACAGTACTTCTAAGGTTTCAGGGTTATATTATCTAGCTGGTGCTTCTCAAATTTCCTGGCCTCAACTTTGAATGTGTAACCTTTCTATACTAAAGGAAGAAAAAGAATGAAGTGTTGGGGCTGCCAGTAAGCAAATTTTATTTTAATTATAATGCATTACTGCTGGATATGCTAATGTTTAATATATGGAGCAGAGCTGGCTTCAGGCCATGGGGAAAGTGGAAGATACTTTCTTCCACACATGGTAAATATATTTCTCATAACTGACCTTTGGTGGCTAGCCAGGAGTCAAGCCACACATCTGCAAAAGTTCATCTTCTATCCCAGCAGTATGTCTCAGTTTGTCCTTGAGTTTACTTAGGAACAAGGCTTGTGAAACTTTGGAGTTTTGTGTACTTTTACCAGATGCTTCCGTGGTTCAGACTTGCTCTTAGTTTCAAACAGGTCCTTTTAAAAGTGCTTCAGAGGTTCCAGTACATCAATTACTATCCTTTTTGTAAGTCAGACTCATTTTAAAAGAACACTCCACTGCTTGAAGACAATAATTTTAATTCAGTGAGTTTCTCTATGAAGAAAATATGAGTTGATTTTTTTTTTTTTAAGGGAACAAATAAGTACTTCCATTTGTTTGTCCACAGAGAAAAAGAAACAGTTTGAAATGAAGAGAAAAATGCACTACAATGAAGGAAGAAACATCAAACTGGCAAGGCAGCTCATTGCAAAAGAACTACATGGTGAAGAAGAGGAAGATGATGAGGACGAAGAGATGCGTGATGCTGCAGATGTAGAAACAATGAGTACAGAAGCTACCGAACATGGTGAGCTACTGATTAATTAAAAAGCACCTGTAAGTACTGGTGGCCCTTTGAGCTGTTGAGAAATGAATATACTCAAATGTGAGAATGACTAGAAGGAGTACAGTATGTATGTAACTCTCAATGAGCAATGTTGCACACTGTCTTGATAGGTAGATTTGTAGCATGGAAAAAACCCTATCAGTGTTGATAAATAGCATGTAGGCTTTTGTTTGTTGTGACATAACAGAAAAACGAACACCTCCTGCTTCTTACCATTTTCCCAACATAACCGACTTTGGCTACTGAAGTTGCCAGCGCCCTTTTTAAAGGAGGAGCAGTCTTGTACTGAACACTTCAGTGGCCACATGGGAGAGCCTGGCTTTTTGTTGTGGGTCATTTCCCATACTGCTCCCAGTCCATCCTGTAGCCAGCAATGGGAAATTACCATCAGTGTTTCCTCCCTGTTGAGAGGACTGTATCTTCCTGAGGAAGACCACTAACGTAAAACTGCTGTTAGGCCTTCGATATAGACTTGTCGTTGAGCAGAAATGTTCATTTCTATAGCATGGGATAAGACTCTCAGCTTTGCTTTTAGTGCAAAAAGCACTTTTAGTTTTTAGTCTTCTACTGGAAGAAAGTCTGGGATGTTTAGGTGGGAGCTGTTGCTGGAACCCATTTCAGGGCTGTCTCTTCATAGGAAACTCCTAAAACTATAGAGGCTGACACCTTCTCCTTCATCTTTAAACTCCTCTCTGGGTGAAAAGTCTTAGACTTTTGTGGTGGTATTCTGGTGAATAATTACAGTTCGCTCCCCACCTCTTTATGTAACAGCACTTCGAGTAAGTTTTTGGCATTAAAAAACCTCACATCTGTTGTTCATGAGACTGGTGGCAGTGAAGTCTGTAAGCCTCGTTCATCTGTGATTGGCAAAGCTATGAGATATTAGCATGGCCTGCAGACTTGGGAAGATGCTGCATGGGTTTAACTTGGTTCACATCTGCTTTTCACAACCATGTGAACTAGGAACTCTTCTAAAATTCATTTAAATCCCACACAATAAAAAGGTGGTTTGCAAAGTTGCATGTTTAAATTCTGTGGATTGCACCTTTTCGTCCTGTTATTTATTACAGGAGGACTAATTCCTTCACAATTATTCTGAAAGGGTCATTTGATATGTGTCTGAGACCCATTACTGGACTGACTTTATCCAGTAACTTAACATAGGCCTTATAATGGCTATTTACTAGAACTTCACTCTCCAGGGGAAAGGAGGGCTCCAGTAGCCAACCGTATGACCCTTCTGCATGGCCTGAAGCTGCCATCTCTCTGCACTCTGCTGTAAAACAGAGGCAACTCCGCTCCCCAGCTGCATTCGCCAGTGGAAAGAAGGCAGACCTTTGCAGCATTTTTCCATCTCTATTGTTGAAGTCCATTCCACCTTCCTCATAACCAGCTTCAGAGCCACAACTGGTAATTATCAATTTTAGACTGCTCATGGCTAATAGATTCCATAAATGTAACTGTCTGCCAGTTTAGCAACCCGTTAACTAACTGGTTCACCTCCACACCATAGCATATAGAAATACTTTCCATTAACCTGATGTAGTTCTCAATTCTTCACTTTTCTATCATTCTGCTTAAACCTTCATGTTTTGTTACCTCCTAATCTCTGTATCAACTATCACAGCCTTTAATCCCTGTCCTTGATCAGTTCTTCTGAGGTTAAGTACTGGTCTCACTTTTGTAGCAGCTGGTGAATTGAATGTCCTCAGACAGATTATGTGACAGGGTTGGGCAAAGGATGATGGGATATGGACAAAACTGTTAATAAACCAGTCTTCTGCCACTGCCCACATTTTAAGAAATTCCTATATTGAGAAGAGAAATGTTTAGCACATAGCTGTGTTAATGTCAAAGTTTTACTGAAATAACTTTTTTGAAATTACATTATTTATTGCTCTCTCATCTGTATTCTGAGGGCGCAGAAGAATCTCCTTATTCATAAGTGTTAATTGGAGATACAGAACATTTCTCAAATAGATGGCTTTAACGCTTGTTGCTTGGGCTTTTTTGTCATTGTGCTTTTGGTTGTGCTGTGCTTTTGGTTACATTAAGCACTTGAGTATTTAAAAATTAGGCTGTTTCCTTTGTGGAAGGAAATCAAAATACTATTAATATTCATGTTCCTGAGAACAGTATATGGAAAGATTATTCACCTGGATAGCTTTCAAAGAGCTCTTGGACTTGAAATTGTATTTTAAAGTGCTTTTGTCTAAAGCAGAAAAGGGAGGGTTTCCTTACTCTTGTACTGGGTGATGCAGGAGTTGATTTTTGCAACGGCTTGTTTTGCCTTCACTTTGTTAAACTGACTAACAGCCCTGATGCTTGCTTTTAACTGCAAAGACAATCTCCTGGGTTTTCTGCATGTTGTATTGTAGCTATATTTTTATGTATTCTTCCATGACCTGAGTTCTTTGGAAGTTGTGGAGATCATGAGGTGATGTGGCTGCCACTCAGCTATTATGCCAGTCAGTCTACGTGAGTGAGAGCTGCCATGCAATGTTTTTTTTATTCCAATGGAATAACATGACTTTGTAGTATTGACAATTGTTGCAGGTAAAGGTGTGACATAAGAGGCATTTCCTAGTGATCTGTGGTGACTCTGGGGTTCCACTGGCTCCTGAGCTGTTTTTCAGGCAATTTGAGAAGCTTTTGTCACTTGGAATTTTTTTATCCATGAAGATCCCTTAAAGATTCTGTGCTTCTCTTATCTGATGTTCCTTTCTGCCCTCTAATTCTGTCTGGTTTGTATTTGAGTAAAACTGACAGTACTCTTGTAATCTCTACACTCTGCTTTCAAAGAAGGGGGCTGAAGACTTAGGGCAGGCTTGAGGAGGTTCCTGTCAGATACCACTAGGTCCACTAATACAAGTTGCACTTCTTGGTTACAGACTGAGATTTCTTGCTGATTGAAATGAAGATGGCCAGTCCAGTCAGTGATGGTGAGAACTCTTTGTATATTTTTGCTCCTGTCTTCATTGTGGCTACGAAGTATTTTAAATGGATGGATCATTCCTTTCTTGCCTCAAGTAGCCATTCCTTATCCCATGCATATGGATTCCGGCAGCCAAACTCTTTTGTGGAAAAGAAAGTAGAAATTGTAACAGACTGCATATGGCAGGGGGGTTGGAGCTGGATGTCCTGTAAGGTGCCTTCCAACTCAAACCATTCTGTAATTCTATATTTGCTTGCTTCAGCATTTCAGCTTCTCTGGCTACTTGCTATTTATGACTCCATGAATAACATAAATAGACTTTGCCAGCAGACATGACCTTTGTTTCTCTCCATAAAAACCTTCCCTTTAGAAATTCTCTTTGAAATCGCTGAAGGAAATATTCCTGATGTAGGTAAATTTAAGCATGATGATTTCAGTTCAGACCTATCTTCTGCTACACGAAAGTATCAGCCAGAGGGTGTTGTCTGTAGCAGTTCAATTGACAAGCAGTAGACTATTGTTCTCTTTCTCTGGTTCATTTAGCTGCATTGCTCTGCTAACCCTGCTCAGATGGCACCCAGCAGCTGAGCTGTCACTGACTGGGTGTGCCCTTTGGCCTTTGGTAGATACAGAATATGTTGTGTTTTCTTAACCACGGCAACCATCACCCTAAAGATGAATTAAATGGGAAGGCTGGGAGTGCACAGCAATCAGTTCTGCTGGTTAACTGTGCTGTTTGCTTGTTAAACTGCATGTTACCAAATCTAACTCGTGCCTAAGCCTAACTGGCCTCTTATCATCATTTTGATGAGGTATTCTTTGATCAGCTAAACTAAAGACAAGTTTCCTCTGATTTATTGCTGTGCTTTTGCTCAAAACCATGAGTTAACAACTTCCTGAAAACACAACTGACTGTGCTCCTTCACGTATAAATTTGGGGTTTTTTTTATTTCAAGTGTCTCATATGGAACTGAAATTTGACCTGGGAAGTACTATGTTTGCTGGTGTTTCAGGAACCTCATGTGTTAGTTCTAAATGCCTGAGTTAAATCCTCCCAGTTCCAGGGGTGGCGAGCACTCAGTGTTTGGTGTGCTGAACAGTGATGTTGGCCATCTATTTAGAGCATGAAGATGAAATAACTATTTTAGAAGTTTCTGCACTCTCCAACTAGAAGCTTATACATACATAAGATGGGTTGGCAAACATTGTCTTTGGAGAAGGAAAGATGATTTCAGGAGGATATTTGTGTGTGTTGTGAAAATTTTCAATGGGTGTGAAGAACTATCTGTTTTTTGTAATCTTTCTTACGCAGCACGTTACTCGTGACCAGCTGGAAAGTAGAGCACACAGCTTAGAAGAAATCTGTCCAGAACTGTAACTGCTTGTCAAAGACACAAATATAAACATCGCTTCATGATTTTTGCAATTAAGGCTCTTAAGAAGCATATCAGTTGCAATGTTGTATTGCCAAGAATGTTAATTTTAGACTTGTCCATTAGGCAGAAAACACTGTCTAATTGATTTGTTCTTGTGCCTAGTATTTCATGGAGAATACTGCTTCATAATCTGTTCAACCAGAATGGCATTCCCTGTATGTATAGCGCTGATTATCTTGCGTGATGTACTGTTACTCTTGCTTTGAAACACTATCTTGGTTTTT
The DNA here is from genome assembly GCA_013397865.1 of Struthidea cinerea. Lineage (NCBI taxonomy): Eukaryota > Metazoa > Chordata > Aves > Passeriformes > Corcoracidae > Struthidea > Struthidea cinerea. Next base: position 843,432 of record VZTI01000221.1, read on the forward strand.
CACTATTTATTTGAGAGTGTTCTAGATGTGGTGTCTCATATGGAAAGTTTTGGGATTCAAGAGCCAAACGGTACAGCATATATCAGATTGACATGCAAGCTATTTATCAGATGTGTTAAGTAGTTCAAAAAGGGATTATTCAAGTCCTACAACTTTTTTTTGTAAAGTGTTGACCTGTTAATCTAGATTTCAGTACTTTTTTACCTGCACTTTCCCAGTCTTTAGAACAAGAGCTGTGTTATTTCTTAAGAGCGGTGTTTGGAATTGGTTAGTTTCTGACTAAAGCAGTACTAACATTTGGTGGAGGGAATGTTTTTACACTGGAAACGGCTAACTTGAACTTTGCATTTAACTGTCATAACCTCTTCCATCGGGACTGGTTGTTTTGTGGAGCTCACTCTGGCTTATTGTGAGAACGTGCAAGTTTCCTCCTGCTTTTCTCTTAAAATCACATCCGCTGTTACTCTTCTGGCTCTTGTTTCAAATGTTTGGTTCTTTCCAGTTGCATGAACAGTGTTTGTGCTGTTAGCACCTGAAGAAAAACACCCAGCCACGAGGAAATACACGTCAGGACTGTGAAGATGTGCTGAGCTTCGGCTCTGGCTGTTCTTTATTAAAGATAACTGCTGTTGATCTACTCGTTTGGGGTTGGCAACTTCCATACTGAAAACCACTGGTCTAAATCTTCCTGAGTCCATTGCAACTCACAGCAACTGCTTTTGTAAAATGAAGGCTTTTTGGAAGCTAGAAGGGAAATTGCCTAATTCAAATACTTGTTTACAGTGTAGTTATATAGCCGTAAAGAGGGATTTTGCACCTCCAAATTGCTGTAAAAACTTCCCACTGGGTGGAATTTGACTGGTGAATGTTCCAGTATTCAGAGTAGTTCCTGGGTTTTATTACACAAATGAAGAATACACTTAAGCTTTAGCTTGGTTATGAAATACAGTGTATATCTTAATTTTGATCTGAATTTGATATGTTGCAAAAATCCATATAATTATATGGATCTATTTTAAAATGTCTTTTTCTCCACTGTATATGTGAAGTTTGAATAAAGGAATGAAAGCTATTTTACAGTTACATGTATTCTCAAGTGTGAGCTTTCCTGAAGTCCCAGAGAAATTGAGAGTGAATAAGGCGATAGGATGCTGTCCTTTTAAAGATTTTTACAGTAATGATTCATTAGACTGGATGCATTGCCAAAGATACCTGTGAGTTGTGCTAACTGTGTTTTGTAGTGTGCCTTTCCCAACTATCTCCTCTCCTTAGTAGGTAACAGGGTAGTCAGTTGTGGGTTAGTTAATCTTCTAAGGTCCTGAATCAAGATTAATAGCATCTTTTCACAAGAAAGAGTTGAACTCTTGGTTCTGGCCAGTGTGGTGATGCTAATTTTTCAACATGGAGAATGCTATTTCTTCTTGTATCAAAAGTGGTCACTTCTATAGAGTAAACAGGGGCAAAGAGTAAGCATTTAGATACTTCTGACTCCTCAAGTCATTTACTGTAGCTTTCAATTTGGCTCCCAAGAATAGGATTTCAAAACTTTAGGTTTGTACCCTTTATATACCAGCTTGCAGTGTTCAGAGTGTTGGCCTGTGTGCACTGAGCTGTATTTCAGACTAGGCAGCTGCTGGCCTGGCCTGCTGCAGCTGGGCACTGAAGTCCTGCCAAGAGCAGAGCAGCGCTCAGCAAAGCCGTGTCACTTTCAGACTGAGCATGGTTGTGTTGACCAATGTGTGCAGGTAACACCGATGTGTTCTGTGAGGCTGTGGAACATATCACTTGTACTTTGTGCTAAGTACACATGGGTACTTTGTACCTGCAGTTAAGGTAGAATCCAGCAGCAGCAGCTCTTACCCAAGCTAATGTCCTGCCCTCCTTGACCCCCTAATTAAGATCTTGTGTCCAAGGCTATTTTGGTGCGCAGCAGGGCTTCTTTGTACATTACAAGGTCTAACAAACAAACTTTGCTAACTTCCAATAAAGACCTTTCCTGTAATGGCTTCCAAAATCCTAAATGAAATTAGTATGTAGCTTTGAGGGAGATACAGTACACAAATGCATGAAGATGGTTTTAAATGAACCATTATAAATAATGTATGGCAGGTCCCTTCATCACTCAGGTGATTTTGAGCTGTGTGGGAGATCTCCATTTTTCTGTGCCACCAAGCACCTAAGTTCCAAGTTTGATGCCATTTTGAAACTTGATTTAGTTTGGGGTTTTATTAAAGGCTTTGTTCTCTTCATTCTTCTCAGTGCTCACAAAAATTCTGTTCATGGTGCTTTTTCATCTTCCTCAGCAGGAGTGCAACCCGATGTCCCTGACACTGCTTCTAATTGAAAGGCTGGTTTACTTGGTTTTCTCTGCTTATACCTTGATGCATTTTAAAAGCTAAATCTGGCAAGTTTTACTTTGCAGTAGCTCCAGAAACTCCATATAGCTTTTTTGACAAAGGGATGTCTGATTTCCCTCTGCTTGAGAAATATCAGTTAGAGTTCCCTGCTGAATGGGGACAAGAGAACAAATGCTTTTTCTCTTTTTAGGTTTGGTGGGGACTTAGCTTGCATGCACATCCTTATCTTTAGGTGCATATGGTAAAGACTCATTTGTACAATACAGAGTGGTGTAAAGAGGAAACAAACACTGCTCTTACTTATGTGGACAGTGAGCTCCACAGCGCCATTAATTATGAAGCTTCTTGCACAGGTTTAAGTCCTCAAGCTGCATCCTGTTTAGAGAAAGCATTTTCAATATGCTTCCAAAAGGAAGATCACTTGCAAATAAGAGCCTTAACTCATGTGTATAGATTTTTTTTTCTGTCTTTAGTTTCTTTCCCACCAACTTGTACATAATTCATAGAAACTGCAGATACTTTTTCCACAGCTCACTCTCTCATGTGAAACTTGGGCACCTTACCAGAACTCTTTGTTTCTGTAACATGCTTTTTTGTGGTATTATGATGCCACCTCACAAATGTAATTATTCTGTTTGAAACCAGTATTAAGTGTCACAACATAAATAAAACCATTGTTTTCTTTACTGCCTTATGGCACTAATACTAATGTAATGTTTGGCTTCTTGGAGCTCTTCAGAAGAAACTAGCAGCTAGAATTTGCAGCTGTGTTCATAGATAAATTCTTAAACCAGTATTGCAATTTCCTCATGACTCCCATTTAGTGTAACTGTGATGTAAATCGGTTTGTTCACACAGTCAGATTTGCTGGCTTGCCTAGACCTGAGAGTAGATCTGGTAACCTGAGTCGTGAACTTAAGATAGCAGCACCACAGAAAAGGTTGCATTTTTCAAGGTATTTTTCTTTGTGTGTTGTAGGATTTAAGCACAACTGGTCTGTCTCTTCATGGTCAACACTGAGTCATCACTCGATAGCATGGAGTAATGGAAAATGACTAACACCTACTACTCCTTAGGAAGTAAAACTGTTCTTCAAATCAGAGCTCTGCTCTTCTCAGTTGGATACTTTAGTTGAAAAGGGATTTCACAACATAATTACAGCCTTAGTGTTACAAGTATTTCTTAACATGCTGCTTGTCCTGAGTAGGTGTGACTTGAATCCCTAATGAAAATAATAGTGGTTTGGCTAGTTTTGGTGAGGGACAGCTCACAAAAATATACAGTTGTTACATCTGTGTAACTTGTAATTTGGTTCTGACATTTCACCAGTCTTAGGAAAAAAGACAAACCTGACACCCTAAACCACAACTGACTGAACCAAAAAGTGTCCCTCTGCTTCTGTGAAAGGGCACCTTAACTGAGTGAGGGACATTAAGGGTACAATAGGCATTCAGCTTCTTGGAAAGAAGTCTTATGTTCCCCTCCATCCTTCCATATTGACTATTTTTCTTTGTAACACTGAAAGGAAGTAGGGGAGAGAGAATGGGAAGAATATGAAAAAAAGGAAAGAGATAAAAAAAGAAGTGAAACTTAGTGCAGATGCTGGGGTGAGGTGTGAAAGCTGCAGGGGATACGTGGGCTTGCTGGAAGCAGGTATGGCAGCTCCTCAAGCTCCTTGAGAAGCCAAGAGTGAACATCATCTTCTTGTGTCAGCTTCCCAGCACGGCGTCCTTGTGACTGCGGGATGGAGCCTGTGAGGTGTGACTGCTTCATCTTTGACAAGTTTAACTTGGATAGCAACTTTTACTTCTCTGTCGCTGCTTTTGAGGAGTGGGGATGGCTGGTGCTCCTTTGCCTGTCAGTTGTACATCTGGCAACAATAAGCAGCGCCTAACTGGTTAAAGATCTTTTTCTATATTCTCATAAACGATCAGAAATCTACAATGTTCTGCTGTCCTTCACTGCAAACTGGGGAGGACGAACATGGTCCTGTTCACTCTGATTCACTCTACTTCAAAATATGATCCATCCTAGTTCAGAAAGTATTCTCGGACAAAGGTTCGGTAAGAAACCCCAACATGTACAGTTGATAGTCCTTGACAGGAAAACCTGCAGTTTGCATTTCTCCGTCAAAAACTCTTTTGAGTCTCCCCCAGGAGTTACTTCCTCGATCTAGAAGTGAATCACACTGGAAGGCACCCGGAGCTTTCTTCCCGCTGGTGGCACCCTCAGCAGGGACGCTGGCTGCCCACAGGAGCGCGTGTGCCCGCGTGAAGCAGTGTGTGTCCCTGTGAGCCCGCGTGAGTCCATGTCAGCCACTGTGTGTCCCTGTGAGCCCGAGGTGCTCTCCTCCCGCAGCGCCCGCCCCGCCGTCCCCTGCACCGCGCGGGCGCTGCGCGGCTCCGTGGGGCCGAGGGGCGGGGCCAGGGCTGGGGGCGGGGCCCGGCGGAGGGACGCGGGTCGCTCTCGACCGGGTACAGCTGCTCAGGGGCCCGGCCGGGCCTTCCCGTGCGTGTCTCAACCCCGAGGGAGACGTTCCCCCGTTTAATGAAGAGCTTTAATTTTAAAAAATCAAGCAGGTACCGACAACGGGCTGAGCAGGGCCCGGTGCCACAGGGCCCCTCCCGCCCCCGGTAGCGTCACG
>VZTI01000221.1:848788-864789 GCA_013397865.1 Struthidea cinerea
GCCAGCAGCCGCAGCAGCGGAGGCAGCGGCGTGCCCCGCCACCATGAAGGTGACCGTGGACTTCGAGGAGTGCCTGAAGGACTCGCCGCGCTTCAGGTGCCGCGGAGAAGGGGCCGGGCCGGGCCGGGCCGGGGGACAGGAAGCGGGGCCGGGTGTGTGCGGGGCGGGCCGGGCTGTGGGGGCCCTAGGGGTGACAGGTGTGGCCAGCCGACTTTGCGTTGAGGAGCAGGCAGGGGCTGTTGTAGGTCCTGCTGGGGTGTAGGGGCTCTGAGGTGGAAGGGGAGTGGGGATGCGGGAAGTGCAAGGAAGAGGGGCAGCATGTGTGGTAGGTGGGACTGGGTGGGCAGTGTGCGGTGTCTGGGGCTCGTGTGAAGATAGCGCAGTGTGAAGTGAGCACTACTGGGATCACCCGCCTTTGAGGAGATGGGGGTGAATGCTGGCGGGCGGCTGGTGCGGGGAATGCTCGTCGGCCGAAGCAATGTCAGCTGAGACTCAGCTCAGGAGGGTGTACTCTTTGGTGGTCTATCTTCCGTTCTTCAGAGTTGTGCTCACACTTCAGTTCCCAGTGTCTCCTGCCTGCGTCTGCTGCATGGTCTGTATTCCGTGTGGCCTCTGTTGGGGTGCCAGTAGCAAACAAGCTCAGTATCATCTTACTTCCTGTTGTCAGAGCAAGGCATGCACTCTTTTGTTTTTCCCCGCTCGAGTGATCAGTTGTCTATCCTTGCTGTAGGGTTATTTCTGCTTATGTCAGGCAACTTTCCCCTTAGTCTTTCCTTATGTTTTCACCCACCCTATATATACATATATATGTTGCACCATTGTATCTACTCAACATAATTGTGCCTCTCTGTGGGATGTGTGGCTGGTCTGTGCTTACATACACCCACTTTCTTCTCTGCCTGGTAATACGCTGCTAGTTGGTGGAGACGCAAACAGCTCCATGATGTGATGTGTCACTGCTGTGCCACTCCTGTCCCATGCTGAGCCCGTATCTCGGGTCCCTGTGGCTCTGTGGTGAGCTCTGGCTGTCGGGGGAAATAGTACTGCTCTTTCTCTGCTCTCTGGCCGTATGGTCACACCTCTTCTTTGTGTCAGCTTTAGCAATCCTGTGGTTTCTGGGATGTAGAGGAAGTTGGAGAAGGAAGGTTGGTTGGTTGGTTGGTTGAATAGCTTACCCTTGGCAGAAGTTGGAGTTCCTGTTCTTCCCTTCTTTGCTCCTGTTTCTGCTGCCAGTTTGTCGCTGGCTGCTTCTCCCATGGGTTTTTTGGTGGCTGTGACGTATGTTGTTGGATCCTTCAATGAGCTGGGTGCCCTGGCAGAAGAGACTGGATGGTTCTCTGCCAGGTTAGTGAGTTGTGTCAGCATCTCAGTGGGTGTGAAACCTACTAAAGCTTATGGGGAGTAGAGAGAGGAAACTTCACTTCCAGAAGCAATGCTAGAGGAAGGTAGTGGAGAGTGAGACCTCCCTTAGAGCAGCAGGGAACTTTTACATTGGCTTACCTGTTTCACAAAACTTTATCCTGAGCTGGACATGCTTGCTAGTGTGTGTACTTTCTGAGACAACTGTATTTAGTGTTGGTCCATCCCATTTGGTGACAATGCAGTTGTAGACTGGCATAATTTAACCATAGAACTGTATCAGTAGTTGCATTTTTTTAATTACTGATACCTGCTGAAGTATTAAATACACTCGAGAAAGCAAGAAATTGTGACTAAAATTTGTGAGCAGAAGTATGCTGCTGTTTCTTCAAGGTAAGTCATACTAGTTAATTTGAATTCACTTTGTAGCATTCTCCTTTTGCTCCTCTTGGTTCCTTTCCTTCAAGGAGAAGAAACTGGAGAAAACCCTTTGTTAGGGTCTTCTAGTACCTCATGGTCTTTTTCCCAGTCTGATACTACAACCTTTGAAGAAGTTGCAGAAAACCTTATGCTGTAATCACTTGATGCCAGCAAAACATCCTTCCAACCTTTAACTGATAGGAAATGGTTAAAATTGCGAGGCCAAATTCCTGTAGTATTTCTGAAAAAAGTTCATAACGCTCATAGTTAGTCATTAATATTTGCTGTTGTGATTTTGGTTATTCTTAGTGTTTGTATGAATTACCCAACCCAAACACTAGGAACCTTATGAATGAAGGTTACTGCAGTGGTTTTATTGAGGGATGATAGAGACACTAACATAGAGCAAGGTCATGACGAAGTCCTATATTCTTGCAGGGAGTAGTGTGGACATAAAGCACCTCCTTGCTCTGTGTTCCTTATAGCAAAGCCGAGCTGCAGCTTTCCCCTGACCTTGCTGAGCAGGAGGGTGTAGCCTCTGTCCTTCCCATCAGTATACCTGTCAGAGTTGTTAAATAAACCTGTTGGGAGGTATGTAGTGAATAGAAATGTCACATGTTACTTTCTTATGGTCGTGGAGACAACTGGGAGGACATGGGTGAATCAGAGTTCCTGAGTCACTGAATCCCTGTTTTCAAGGGGAAGTATTTAAATCTTTCAAAACATGCTACTACAGGCAGCTTCAGCCACATGGCTTCCTTGCTTATCTATTTCTTGTGAAGTTTATGTTGATATTTCTTGGCTTTGAGATTTAATTGGGCCCCAAATCACAGAACCTAAAGCCTCTTTCCTTGCTTAAAGTGATTGTGAAGGGACCATGGATTGTAGCTATTGAAGTCCTGATATATGATTAGATAATAACGGCTATAAAGGTTCACATCAGAATTGTGATGTGATCAGAAGTGTGGTTATTTCATAGCAAGGCATACTTTTTTTTTTGCCCTCCAGTAGATGATAAAGAACTCTTTGAATTATCAAACTTGAAGCAATAATGGCTTATTGCATCACTAGATTTGTAAACTTACAACATGCCAAAGTTTGGAGTTGGGGACTTGACATTTAGAAACTGATTTTTAAGGTGGTGGGAAATGCTGTGAGTTCAGGCAAACTTTTGCAGATGTGTAGTCATGTTTTTTTTCCTAAGTCTGCTTTGAAAATAATTTTGCTGAAATCACATGCTTTTCTATCACGATCCCCTCTCCTAAAACATGGACAGACCAAAGATCTAGCAAGGAAATGCATGTGCAGTTCTTCCACAATGTGTCAATGACTTCCCATCAAATGAAGAAGTTGCCTGAGGAGGGGCCGTGGAGCAGTCCTTGAACAATAAGAACTGAGCTGTGCTGGCAAGTTCTGTGTATATAATCAGGCATTCCTACAGTCGTTTTTTTATATGCAAATAGCATTGTGAAATAATTCTTTCTCCTTTAAACAATGAGAGTTTAAGTTTCAGAGTTTAATGGAACAGGCTTTTACATTGCTGTTTCATGGTAATTTTTCTTCTTCTGCCTATGTAATGTTTTTTTCTCAATGAGGTATTGCTGTAGCAACCACATGAATCACTGGAGCTAAATTACTAGAAATGAGAACCAATTTTAAGTGATGTGGAAATACAGCTGCTCTAAGTAGCAGTTAACAATTTTGATAAACAACAAATAATAGAAAAAGCAAAATTCAATTGCTTGCAACATGTGCAATTGTAAAACTCTCTTCAAAAACTTTCAGGCTGATCCAGTCTTTAAAAATGCTTTAGTAAAAAGCTCTGTGTTTTTGAGATAATTTCTTTGTCCTTATCTGTCACTGTTGCTGAAGTTTAAATTTTTTTTCATTTAAATTTCTATTCATTTCCTGAGACCCCAGCTGCAGAACAGATGATGGGTGAATGAGGTAGATCAAAATATAAATGAAACTGTTGGCAATTGCCATTCTTAGTAAAAGTATTTCTGGGTAGAACTGGTGGTTACAGTGCATTCCCTTCAAAGCGACTCATCTGAGGAGTCTTCCATTTAGTCTGAGCTAAAGCATTGATCTGTCGGGCAGGCCTGTGGTGTAAGGCTGGCCTGTCACTGGAGTTTCCTGCTATGTGCTGGCTTTCTTCTTCTGTAGCTTTGGCCCTGCTCTGTCTACGTGGGGCGAGCTGAGGTGCACCTCATGCTTATCGAGGGGATGCAGGTTGAAGAGGTCACTTGTGCCACTTTCTGGCCTTCTAGATTTATGATGTATTTTTTCTCTCTCTTCTTTTGCACTGTGTAACCAAAGGTTTGTCACTAAGCATCTGTTTCCCAAATAATAGTAAATGTTTTGTCACTTAAACTATGAGTAATATAAGAAAGTGACTTATTTAACCTATTTGGAATATGTTGTGTTTAGTCGTCAGAGAAATTATCAATAGTGCCTAACCTATTTACTTTGGTCTGCTTATTACCTTCTGGAGAAAATGTAGGAATAGAAACATCAGTAGAGTTGTCCCTTCAGTGCTGAGTTCCACTGGGAAGGGTGCTGTAGGGCAGCTTCTTCCCAATCTGCTGTGAGGGGCAACAAGCCCCTCATGTTCAGCCTGGGTTTATAGCTCAGCCCATCTGCATGGATGTGGCTCCACTGAAATCGCCGAGGCTGCTCCTGGGGGTGAACTCGGCCACATTTCAAGTGTGAAGAGGGATGTGACCAAGAACTCTGCATACAAAATCTTTTTGTTTGTTTTGCTCAGACTTACCTAGCTGCTTTAGAACAAATTTCCAAAGAAATGTTTGGTCTGGGCTTTCTGCCCTTGGCGTTTGAGACTGAAAAGCAAGTTTGCAAAGTACTTGGGAGGGGAGGGTGGAAAGTATTGCAGAAGAATAGGAAAGAAGATACAATAAGTCAAAAGAAAAAGCTGCCAAGCATTTGCTTGTGAGTTTGCATTTAGCATTTTTTGTACTTACGTGGTTGTTAATGTTTATAATTTCCTGTGTGAGACTCTAGAAGTGCACTTTTTGTAGCTGAAGTGACGTGGAGGACGATCTTGGTGGGCTGTCAGTAAGTTACACGTGTACAACATCCCTGTCCACACTGCTGGGAGTCTAGTAGAGTTAAACTTAGTTAAACTGATTCTAGATTACTAATTCTGCGCTTTCGTGGAGATTGCAGTGACTGTCCTGTTCTACTCAGGCTCTAGTCAATGATTGATTTGTTTTTAAATCTGTAACTATGCCTTTCAAAGGTACATTAAGAAAATGATTGACCTAAAGAAAGGAGGATGTATTTGAGCATAGTGTGCAATGTTAGAGCATTTTTTTGAGGGAAGTAATTCAAGAATAAAGAAGGTTCTTCGAAGATCCCTCTCAAATACATCTCTGAAAAATCTCTCACACTGAAATGTTTTAGATCTGAAAAAACTTAGTACTAAATTGGTAACAATCCTTCCTAACGGAGGTTAGACAAATGTGTCCTGAAATCAGGATGTCTTCTTTAGGTTAGTGCACCTAAATTTTTAAAATAATAATAAAAAAAAGTTGGCTGGCACAGTTATGAATAACAAAGGATAGGGTTATAATGGTGATTCTGTTACTTTGTTGTTTGATTATGATTTACATCAATAAGAGCAAACTTAAGATTCTTAACTATATCTTAAATTGCTAATAGGAACTTAAAATGTTAATTTCCTCAGTTTTGGTCTTTTTCCTTTTTTATCTGGAAATGTTTAAAAAGACCCCACAGTGAGAAGGGAGCTTATAGTGGAAGTAGTGATAAAATCTGAAAGTTATCATAACATTGCTGTAGCACGGCAGCAGGATGGTTGCTGAAGAACTGATGTTAATTAAGCCTGTACAACTGATCTTTAATGAGTACTTGCAGAATTAGAAGGACTGCTTATTTATGTGTGTGTGCAATGGAACTGTAATTATACAAGTCCTTACAGTCATTCAGGTTTTAAATATAGATTTGAAGAGGTTTGGTTCTTTAGCCTGGAGTGTCTCATTTATGTTGGCTAAGCACATCTCATGTAATTACATTATGGAAGTATGAAGTTACGGAGATAGTAGTTTTATATTTTTTGGGAGGGGAGGAATAGCAATGTTAAAATCTCTGGAAAACAATGTCAGTAAATATAATATTCATTGGGAAGGTGGCAACTATAAAATAGAAACGTGTCTTGGGCTAAGGTGGACTTTTTGGTGGCTTTTTTTTTTTCACTGTACATATCTGTGAAATTGTTGGCCTCTGAATAGCAAATGTGCTGAATTCAGCAATGTTTGCAGCATCCTGTGATCTTTTTTCAGCCTTAGCTTCTTGACAATCTTGTACTCAGAACCACATTATTTAGTCAGCATTTTTCCTGTTCTTACTTCATGCTGTGAACAATGTGGCTTAAATTATTGCTAACTTTTTACTAGAGGAAATAATTCTAAAATTTTCCAAAGCAGACTCTGTTCTTATAACCTGTTTTGAGAGAAAAAGGAAAGGAAAATATCTAATTTCCATTGGCTACAGAAATTACTGTTTACAGAGCCAAGAACCCTTTGCCTTAGTCTGGATGCAGGCCTTGCTGCCTGAATCAGTTTAGTATCTCAAGGTGATGCAAATGCAGAAGTGTCATGTTTACACAGGTAGGAAATAGAAGAATAAATTCTGAGTAATTTAATTACTTTTTTTTTCCTCTCACTTGTACATGCAGAATTCAGTTCAAGAACATGTGTAGAAGTTTACACTGTGTAATTGCATCTGTGAGCAGATACTGTGCTGTTTTGAGATTTAGATATTCCTGTGAGTTTAGGTAGTGATTTAGTTGCTTTGCTATTTGCTAGTGGCAGATTTGTAACAAAAGTAACAGCTAAAGTTGCTGTCTGCAATGGAAGACCATGAGGACGACATGCAGATTAGTGTGTGGACTGTAATGTTATTTTAATACATGCAGGAGTTTTCCGTGCTTCTCTGTGAGGCAATGTAAATCCTGCTTTTGTTGCCACTCTTTCACATGACTAAAAGATCAGATCAAGAACATGAGAAATAGTAGGTATTATGATCATAAACTGGATAATTTTAAGCAGTCTAGTAGACTCAAAATTGTTTTGCCTTCCTGATAATCTTTTGAAGAGGATTCCTTGTGTATGTGGCAGAATAGTGATTTTATGGTGAATGTTTACTTCATGAATATTAAAAGTAGCCAGGCCTCAGACCTAGAGTAAATCAGTGGTGTTATGTGATGCACTGCAAAGAACTCATGCCTTTGAGTGTGGAGGAGAAATCTAATTTATGGAGTGATGTCATGTATACATTTTCGAATTGACAAGACACAGTGATAGACTAAGAAAATAATTTGTTGCAAAACAGTTCCTTCAAGTTCCTTTTATGAATGAGAGGAGATTTTGAACAGAGAAGATGCCTGTCAGATGACTGGTAATCTTACTAGTGTGGCATGAGTCTTTCTGTGAATCAGGCTTCCTTTTTGATGTTCTAAATTTTCTATTCGATATTTTAAGACTCTTCAGTATTCAGGCACAATACCCTTGGATAATTTTTATAGTTCATATTTCAGTAGTAGTGGGCATTGAAATAGTTGTATTGTGGTTTTGGACAAGAATCTGACAGTAGGTGCACACGCACAAACTTTCATTTCATGAGTTTGTGATCTACCTTCAGCAAGTCGTTAAAGGAAGGCCTGTGCTTACAGTTTTGTCTCGATAAACAGAGCTAGTGAGAATTTTCAGGATATGATTTTGAAGTTTCTAAGTTGGATATAATGCAAGGAAATTGGAGAAGCCATATGTAGAAAATGTATTCCGTCTGATAAAATTTTAAAAAACATATTATATGCAAGACAGTTGCAGATTTCCATCTTTCTGTGTGCCAGACGTTAATTTAAGTAGGAACACATGGATGTCAAACACACATTTCTGTGCATTTGAAATATCCTAGTCTTCAATTTTTAGTGATCTTGTAGTTATTGTTAAAAATATGTATAACTTATGTAATGCTGGAGATCAGGTATGAGATTTTAGTGTACTGATATTTAGAATGACAAGTTGTAGATGGAAATTTGAATTCAATCCTTTGGAACAAAGGAAAAGTATGTTTTGTTCAGAGTTCTGGCCATGAATGTTATCCCTTCTGCCTGTCAAAAAAGAGGTGTGGAATATGATGTGGGAGATGGGGTTTGGGTTTCAGCTCTGTGGACTCTACGTATGGAGGCACTGAGCCTCTTCTGTCCCTGTCCTGTGGTCTGAGCAGGGATCCCTCTTCACTTGGCACAGAGGTGGTGGTTGGTGTGAGTCTGTGCTGGAAGTCCTGTCCCACCCTCTGATGCCTTCCTAGATTCCAGCTCTCCAATGACTCCCTTGCTGCTCAAGCTGCTGGTGAGTGGGCACTGATGGGTGTCTGAATGTTGGTAATTTTTTGCATAGAAAGATGTAGTTTGTGTGGGGTTTGGGGGGTTTTTGTTTTGAGTACTTTGTATAAGTAACCAGACTCAGTGTTTGACTGGATTCTTGTGATGAACTTCAATGTAAAGAACACGTGGTGTTTTAACAATGCTATTGGTTTTATATAACATGCTGTTGTTATTATACTTTTGGTTTAAGACAACCCAAAAAGAACTAGGTGGGTGAAGAAGAAAAATAATGTACATGCAGCAGTGTTGGGCCTTGTGATCTTAACTGGCACTAGCAAAAGGCATTGTAAAGACTCATAGCTCAACTGGAAATGCAGCTTATATCTTGTCTTTCCTAGACTTGTACTATTCATGTAAATTGGAGTTCCTGTCTATAGAAAGTGTTTAGTAAGTAATTACCTAGGCCCCTTCTTTCTTTAATTCCTTAAACAGGAAAGGGAGAATTCATCTCATCTGCTGTGCACCATCCCTCTTCCTAAGCCAGATCTTAGGCTTAGGCTCCTTACAACTATTAATCTTCATTAAGATTTGATCCCAAGCGCTTCTTGATTTGTTTTAGCCATATGTGTCAGGATAAGGTGAACTGCACCCTAGAAAGCACGTGTTTCTGCTCTGTCATTTCCAAAGGTGCTTTAGCTGACTAACTCGGGTATCTGTGCATAGATACCAGTATGTGATCAGATAAGGCACATTGCAACAACAGAACAATTACATTGGCTTTGCCAGACGGGGCTGTTATTGAGGATAAAAACTGTTCAGGATTACTGAGGAATCTGATGTTTCATTGAGGATGCAGCTCCTGGCTGAATTTGTGTGTTGCTAAATTTGACTCTGTTTAAAAAGACTACACACATTTGCACACCTTCTCTAGAGGATTATTCTTCAAAAGAATCTACAGGATTATTCTTCAGAAGAATCTCCATTTTGCGGACAAGGATTTTTAAAAGTATTCATTTAACTTCATTTCTTTTGTCAAATGTCTGATTTTGAAGAATGTATCTGCCTATTTATTCTGTCCTACTTGATTTATCCCCAAAAGAATGATGCAAATGACAAGGGGAAGCACTAAATATGCCTACTATTGCAAAATAGCCCCTATATTGTAAATATCAATCTTGGAAGATTTTGTTTGAAAATTTGCAGTTGATTTGAGATGAAAAACCTTTAACATGTAATAATTAAAGGATATGTAAGCTTCTGTTTGGTTGAAAAACAGCTTACCTGCAGTTAGCTTTGATAGATGAATGAAATCCCAGGGTCTTTAAAATCTCTTGATGACTAAAAGTAGTGGGAGAAAAGATACTAAATGTACCCAAAGAAGTTCCAGAGCTGTGGGTGTACCACACGCATTTTGTAGTTTTTATGCTATGAAGTTCCAAATGCTTATTTTTTTAATAGTTTATCATTATCATTTGAAAGGGATGAGGAGGAAAGACGGCTGGCCTTTCCACATTTGAAAATAGTAAATTTGAGGAAAACATGAATACATTGTATTTCTGTATTGTCCTACTGTAATGTTTATGCACGCTCTTGGTTTGAGATTAGATTCATTTGACTGGCTGCTTCAGTGCGAAGGCATAAAGGGCAAACAAACTGCTTTTTGCAGTATGAGGGAACAGTAAAACTGCACAATAAAACTGTTAATTTGTGTGTAAAATGCACTTTAGGTAACTGAGTGTGAGATACACCTCACACTCGTATGTGTATTCACCTAATAGCTAAATAAAAAATTCACGTTCAGGTTTGTTACAGCAAAGCTGCAGCCTCCTCTCTGACTGTCAAATAGAGCATTCTGGTTTTGTGAAAGTGTATTACCAAAATACTCAACCTTTGAAATGAACAAGAAGGGTACATACTTGCTGAGGACTCAGTCTTCATAGCAAATCTGAAACTTCCCTCAGGTTTCAGTAAAGAAGATCCACCTGATAAAACTGGAATTGTAGACAGCTAATGGTTCTCAGCTCCTCTGGAATGTGGTGAGCTCTAGTTACAAAGGCTTTGCCAGCTTGTGGTGGTTTGTACACAGCAGTGCTCCTCTAACTATGGTATAAGGTTTAAATTAGCAACTAAGGGAGTTACAAAAAGAAAGGTACAGATATTACCTTATTTTTCTGAAATCAAAGCAAACACAAGATTCATATTAAGATTATATGGTATCTTTTTGTTTGATTACACAGTAGTCAGACCTTTAGTTGCCTCTACTTTACACGAGGTTTCCTGTGTAGGTGGTGAAGTCTTGCTGTATCAGTTCTGAGCATATTGATCCTGAGAATCCTATGCTGGAGCTGTGTAGTGATATTTATTCTTTCTACATTGGCTCCAGTTGAGGTACATAAGGGGTATCTTTCCCAATCAGGGATTAATACCTTCGCTCTTCTTCAGACTGTTATTACTTACAGCTTTTAAAAGCAAAGTTGACATGACTTCTTAGCATCTGACTGGTATGTCCAGATCTTGAGGCTAACAGGGTGTATTCTTTAGATGTCCTATCTTTTATCTTTTGCAGTTGGTCACTTGATGGTTGTATTTATGCTTCCACTTCCTGACGTTACTGCATACTTGAGTGTTCAAATGTTGAAATCATTCATTCCATCTGCTGCTTATGTGTTCAAGATCCTGGGTAGTTGCTGAGATTTAAAAGATTAAAGCAGCTCTGTGATGTTGGCAAATTACCAGCAACAAGGTTTCTGAACAACACCATCAGTTCCTTGAGCTTCTTTCTGCTGCCCTTTTTTTGTTGCAAGATCTTGATACTGTAGTCCTACTTCCTTATCTGATAGTAAGTCTTCCTAAAAAGCTTTGACCCAGTCTTGGATGCTGGAATCACTAGTCAGAGTTGTGCAGTACATGTATTGTGATGTATTGCAGTCTTACCAACTTGCAGTGTAATCCACTTATTTTCTGTGAAGCTTTCATGGTCACCATTGTATCCCCATCTTGTTAACAGCAGTCTTCTGATGAACAAAACACTAAAGTTGAAAGATGAAGAAAATCCTGCTTCTCAGACTCTTTGTGGAGGAAATGGGTTGCTGATTTCCTGCTTAAGCTCACTGTCAGGCTCTCCTGGGGTAAAAAAAGCTTCGGAGAAAAATATTAGGCAAATCTATTGGGAAAATAGCACTGTTAGACGTTTCTGGCAATTTACTGCAAAAGAGTAGTGAGAGAAAAAAATTAAAAATTTAGATGCAGCAGGTAGCATAGTAGTTCTTATAGTCTGTGTGATATAAACTATTAAATGCTAGTGCAAGTTTAGTGGTAATGAGTTTTACTTCCAGACATATATGCTAAGGGCAATAGAACTTGTTCCTTTTTGAAGACTGATTTGATTATAAAGTTCATTATCTTTGAGTTACGTGTAGTCTAGCAGTAAAGAACAAATTAAGTGAACTGTACATCTTAAAAGGATTTGTCCTATTTCTTTGTTATATCAGACCATATGAATTATTGAGGAGAAACGAAACCTTGTAGGTGCAGACAACCTTAAAAAGTGATACCTGCAAGCAGACCTTTGCTTTAATAATTTTATGAATTCAGTAAATACCCTTGCTTTATTTCATTTGAATATTTTCTGCGAGGAGATGTGTGACTTGGGAGGAGTAGAGGAATGTTCTTTTTAACATTGAGGGCTTGATTCCTGTTTCTCCAGGGAAATTTGAAATGCAGATAGTGCTTGCTATGGACCTGAAAACTTGGTTTATTCATCAGCATGATAATCTTCTGTTCAGGAAATGTGTTTCCATATTTCAATCCCCCAAACTCATACAAAATTTTTAGGATTTCAGGGTGGGTGTTCAGCATTCTGATTAAAAGCCCTACTGCTCATGTAGGGCACATAGAATTTTTTCCAATCTATTGATAAAATGTTTTGTGGCAATGACCGAAGAATTAATAATGTAAGGAGTACTAGCATGAATGAGGAATTTTATCGTAGCGTGTCAGGGAGAGTTCATCATCTGTTCCTCAGTATGGAGGGGCTCTGTGCCAGCAGGGAAAAAACTCTGCAGTGCCAAACCAGGACTTCAATGGGCTCTATGACAGGCTGCAACAGTGTTCTTTCTTCAGACTATATTAATGGTTGTGACACAACTCATAAGTTAAAAAACTCTTCTTATATCTCTCTATGCTGTTATCCAAAGTTATTAGGCCTTATTGTTCCATGTATGCCTCCTTTGTTCCTCAATATGTCATGTTTCTTTTTTAGTCTCTGGTTGTCTGATGCCATTAGTCGTGTACCAGCTGTATTCCTTCTTGGCATGCTGGTTGGTTAACGTGCCTCTAGACGCCTTTGTATATCTCACTATACATGAAGGAAATCAAATGAAGTACACAGTGATTGGAGGGAACCCTGAGAAGCAGGACCTCAGCAAGGTAGGGGAAAGCAAAAATGGGAAGACTTTGTCTGGAAAGTGACAACCTTGTGCAGCTGTGCTGGTGGACAGGGACCTTTGCAAGCTGGTGACCAGCAAATGGCCCTTGGTCAGCAGTGAAAAGTAGAAGTGTCCAGTGGCACCAGTCGCAGTGGTGTGTGTGTTCCCCTGGCCTGAGGCTGCCCTCAGCAGCCAGTCTGTGGCTGTTTCTAAACTCATCTGTGAGAAATTGCTTTGCATCTGGTGCAACTGCTATGGGAGGAAAGGGAAATGGAGGCAGAGGAAGAAACAAATCAGACCAGATAGGTGATCAAGTGTAATATCTTCTGTGGTACACCTGCATTTTAATTTTGCCTTTACATCACACAGGTCATAGTCTATCCTCTGATTAATGTCTACTGTCCTTTTTGCTATCTGTCACCTTATAGGCTCTAACATAGAGGAGGAGACATTCCTGTAAATCATCAGGTCCGTATTCTTATCTTGCACTTGCGTATCTCATGTCCACATATTCACATTCAGTAGTACCTTTTTTTCAAGCTGTCTTTAAGGTGTAGTGGATGTTGGCTGAAAGGACATGTCAGCTCTAGTGAAGTCTTAAGTTGTGCATTAAGGAGCTGTTCTGCATAGAATATGTGCAAGTAAGAGAGCTGTGTCTTTTTAAGATTTGAGGACAAGACTTCAGCAATGATGCCATTGAAATTGCAGTGGTAAAAATCCATTATTTCCGTTTCATGAGTCTAAATATATGAATGTATTCAAAAGCCCCAGAATGAGTAGCAATTGATTTTGTGACTTGTTCCTGTTCTTCTGCAAGTATATTCAAGAAATGAATCAAAACTTTTCTTAATTAAAAAAAAAAAAACGAACAAACATACACTATTGGAAAATACTTTATTATTGGGCTTTTATTATTCTGAATTTTTTTTTATAGTGATGTATTAATTATAGACTTAATAATTATTAGTTAGTTGCCCATATCACCTTTGACCTCTCCAATTTGTTGTGTGTCAGCATCTGATTTGTAGTGACTACTGATTCTAGCCTCCTCACTTTCAGGAACACAGTCTAAAAATGCAAGCTAGAACATGATGAATGAATGAGCAAAAGACTAAAGACAGGATGTGGCTTCAATGGCAGCTAGATTTTGTTTGAAGAGGAGATGACTTCAAAAGCACTGGTGATCACCAGTGACATCATCATCATCTTCTGTGAGAGCAAACAGGCCCTGCAGACCCCTGTCCGTGGCCATGGTGTGTGTGATGTTACGGTCAGCAGTGTGTAGTGGATTACTCCAGGATAAATTGTTTCCTTAGCTTGTGTCTGCATCTTCTGGTCTAAGAGTGACCCATTCCTTTTTTAAAGGAGAGTTTATCCATCATCATTCTGTTTGGTTCCTGGGATTCTTGAAGTACCTTAACATGGAAGAGTGTCTTTTACTGGTCACTTAAAGGGAGTGCCATGGTGGACGTCAGAGTTCAGCTGTGCTTCGCGTATGCCTGGCTGGGTGACTGGTGACATTATCATCATTTAAAAAGGCTGCAAAGTCAGGTCTTGAGTTTTCTTCCATCATCTCCTATATTCCTTCTGCACTGCAGCTGTGCAGGAAGCTGTATCTAGCAAACTGAACTGTGTTTTAGGGGGGTGGTGGAGAGGAGTCACAGCAGAGGAAAGAAGTACATTCCTGAGAGTCCTCATTACAGAGCATGAAGAGTATGGAATACTGCTCATTTATAAAAGTTGTCCTCCACCCTTAAGCAGCTGTTCTGGTTTTGTGCATTGCCATGCAGTGTTTGAACATCTTGGGAAGCCACAGATGTTTGACTCATACACTGGACCTGATTTGATCCTTATTCCTAATGCTGGAGCCTTCTGGTTGAGATCACTCTGATGCAAAATTTGCTCCCAGCTCCCACTTCGCTGAGGAGCAACAGTTTTGTTACATGTCAGGTCTGGCACTTGGTCCTCAGCTGTTTCACCACTGCTTCCTGTGTTTATAGCTGGACAGTGGATCTTGGCTGTGGACATGACATTTACTCAGAATTATGACAGTTTTCTGTGAACTTTATGCCTGACACAGATGTTTCAGAGAGAAGTGCACCTTTGTATTCTGTGGCTTCAAAAAGTATTAAATGAAGGAAAACAAGGGTGGCATTAACATAGCACAGCTCAGATCAGCTGTTTTTAATGTATTGCTAGCCCAGGATGAAAACATGAAGAAAATTTTTGTGACTAGGTGGTACATAATTGGATGTATGTATCTGTATTCTGATAGTCTGAGGGTATCTTCTCCATTGTTTTTGTGCTTGTAATCCAGTATTGGACTAATACTTGTGAGTATGTTTGCATGATAATAACTTCTACTGGTTTTTATGTGATAGAAACAGTGAAAGTAGTCATTTCTATGCAAAGAACCATAGAACTAAAGTGGGGTTTGGGTGGAATCCAACAGCTGTTTGATCCATATCCAGCTGTAGGGCCAGGATATGCCATCCCTCCATCACATGGCAGTGGTGGGAAATAGCCCAGAGCACCAGCTTGGTGCCTCAGGGGCCTGTGGCATTTCAAAGATCTGCAATGAATTGGGTGGTAATGAAGTGTATCTCTTCTTTCTCCTATGATACCTCTATCTGCTTCTTTTTGCTTGACCTGCCCTTTCAGTTTTTTGATGTTCTGTTGTTGCTTCTTCCAGTTGAGCTTATTCTGTCTTACAATTTGCCTCTTGGAATAGAGGTTTAATTACTGAACAGATGTGTTGTCTTCATTCTGCCTGCTCTAACTGCCTTCATCTCTGTTCTTCATTTTGAATCTGAGACTTCTAGCTCCACAGGACTTAATGAGCTAAAACTCTTTGCTAGTTGAAGACACTAAAAAAATATTCTTATCAGATCTTGCTGCAGTTCTGTAAACAAGCTACTTAATCATGCTTTTATGTCAATGCCAAAGAAACAAATAAAAATTTGTTGCATGGTGGTTATAAACAAACAAATACAAAATTGCAGTCTAAATATTGAGATGCTTTTCCTTCCTTTGGGTTTTGGTTTTTTTTTAATTCTCCTTAATGCTTTCTGAAACAAGATTAGCTGGAGACTTAAATGGAAATGAATCATTTATGGAAGAAAATAGAGAAAGTAAAAGAGAAGTTGATGTTGCCTGAAACCCTTCATGGTCTGAAGCTAGAGAAGAGGGAGAAGCCAAAATGTAGCTGCAGGGATTGCTTAGATCTAAAACCTAGGGCATAACTGTGGGAATGCATTGAGGTACAAGAACTGGAATGCAACTATGTGTAGTGAAATCTGCAAAAGCTGGGAATGTCATGCTCAGTGTTTGAGATCTGCAAGCAATTGGCAGTGTTTTTCAGAACTGTTCTTGTAAAAAAAACTGCTTTTCCTGAGCTTGGGGCCTGATCCAGTCTTTTTTTTTTTTTT
>VZTI01000221.1:864834-912945 GCA_013397865.1 Struthidea cinerea
CTTGGCTTGTACTCATGAACTAGAATGGAATTAGCAAGAGACAGTAAAGCTGTGGTTTTGTGTAGTCTCTCCTCAGTGGTATAAAGTTGGCTTAAGAAATTCCTGCTCCATATCGTCCTTCCCTGCCTGTATAACTTTTTCCAGGAAAAGTTGAGGTTTTTTGTAGGACTGAAATATGAAATGTCTGATCCAATTTTCCAAAAAGCATTACAGAATACTTCCTATTACTTTTTTTTCCCCAAGGCAGGCTACCACTGGTAAACAGTGTGGCTCCATGAACATTCCAGTTATGCTGGAATGACTGAAAGAATGGGCACCCTGTGATGGGAGCAAGGGCACTCCTTGTCAGAAATGAGTCCATTCAGCTCTCAAGGCAATAGCCTGATGAAGCCGCAATGTTCATGGACTCTGAACAAAGTGTCATCCATCCTCAGTCTTCTGTTTTTTCAGGTAGCAATAAAGAAGGAGGTGTCCCAAGAAACATGAGCTTTCAAGCAAAAAAAAAAAAAAGCTGTGCTTTAGCAATGCTCCATGAAAGCAGCTTTTACTGGCTAGTTAAATTTGACTGGCCTGGAAGATTCGACCAGTCTAGACTAGAGGTAAATTACCCAATCAGCTGTGCCATCTGAACTTCCTGCAGGTTAATTGACACATGGCAAGTGCTGTATTTTTTCCTAATCTCATTGCAAGGTTATTCATGAAATAGCTGCACCATTTGCAGGTTTGAGCCAGGAGGTCACCAAAAGAGTTAAGAAATTTCCCTCAGACTTTTAGTTTCTTTCCTTTGTTGTAAGCTTCACATGTATAGACTGTTGTCTATACAAGAATAGAAGAACCTATTTTGGTGTGACAAATATTAGGATTGATAAAATTTGATCTCAAATCTTTATCAATAAACAATGTTTTATCAGTGATGTAGTTTTTCTTCTTTTTACCATCAAATTTCCTGCAATTCTTGTGGTTCTTTAAAATCTATGCTGTTTTATAGCTGAAATTTAAGAAAAACTGCTATGGCAATAAATGAGTTAAATGAATGAGTGTCTGCCCCTTCTCCCCAGACTCAGAGTATTTCTGTGTAAAATTTTAAAGAAAAACCTCTTTTATGCTTGCAGGGCAGCTTTAGAAGAGGTAGAAGGAGATGTGACAGAGTTGGAACTGAAACTTGACAAGGTAAGCTTTTAATTCAACAAGGTTTGTTCTTAAAAACATCAAAAGATACGTTTTGGTTTTGTTTTAAAGTTCACAGCTGGGAAGTGTTAGTGGCCGACCAAGCACTCTGCTCTTGCAGAGGAAAGGGATCCAGGTCGAGCTCGCAGCTGGGGCTTGGAGGCCAAGCTGGAGTAAAGCCGCACCGGGCAGCTGAAATCGCGGCGTGAACTCGCTCCTTCTCCCAGCTGAGAAGGAGCTGACCCTCCTGACCCGGCCCCTCACTGCCCCCCTGTGACTCCGCCCCGGGGGGAGCGCATGCAAACTCATTCAGCTTTCACATGAGACAAAAGCCGGGGCTTGGTCATCGCTGCACCGAGAGCCTCTTTTACCACAACGGCATGCTGTGGGGACGTCTGGATACTCTTTGTTTTAGAGGTTTAAAATCCATGCTTTCTGCCTTTGGTAATCTGAGGCAGAGCAGCCAGGTGTATATATATCCTTCACTGTTGTGTGGAGGACCTGACTACTGTAAAATTCATCATGCTTTTTGTCATGCTTTGTCCGTGTATGTAAAAAAATATATGTAGCATCTTTTCAACTTCTTACTATCTATTTATTGGTTTCCTCACTTTTGGAAGCTTTTGTTATTTCTTTGCTAGTATTTTGAGAGTGGTTTATTTTTGGTTTTCATCTGTATAAAGTCTTCTTTCCTTTGCATTTATGCTAAATGTTTTAAATTATTTTTATCTGTGTTTTCACATGGCAGGCAGATGTCATTTGTTTACCTCCTTAACTGCTTTTTGAATACAACCTTTTTTTCCTGCAGCTGTGAGTTGGCTGCAGAGAGCTAGAAACAAATAAAGATGGTGTCCAGCCTGAAAGACTTACTGTTTACTACTTGTAATAATATTTCTAGGTTTTTGTAGTTAATAATCTAACAATTTGCTCTTGCAAAATAAATTCAAGATCCTTAATTTTGATTTGGTGTGAATCTTGGTGAAACTGATGGGTATAACACATATTTTTACTGTAGGGGTGTTGAATCTGTTTTGGTAGATCAAACAGAGTAAGTATTTAAAGGACCTGAAAAATGTATCTTATAAGTTTGGCTTTTCCACCAGTCTGAAAGGATTGTTTTTGGGAAAAAGAATTTTCAAATTCCTTAAATGGCATTATTCAGGGCCTTGTAGTACAACACTAAAGTTGAAAGCCAAACTTCTTGGGTGAGCTGAAGCAACTATGGCTTGAGGATAATAATTTGTCTAGGCTTGGTTGGTAACTTTTTCTGCTCAGCTGTTCACACTAAACTTGGTTTTATTGTCCACAATTTTGACTTTGGGCTACATTGTCTGCGGTTTTTTCCTCTCTGGAAGAAAGAAAGCTGGGTTCAAGCTTCTGAACTATCATCAAAGGTGAAGGAAAAAAGTTAATGTTGATAGTGATTTTTGTTTTTCTATCCATTGTTCAAGCAACTTGGACATTCATCAGAATCTGGGACATCATGCTCAGCTTTCCATTTTTCCTAAGGATCTGAGTCAACATAAAAATTACTGGGTAACTAAGGCAGGAAGGATGCTTGGGTGGTTTCTTTAACCCCAACATAGATCAAGTACTTCTATGTTGCTTTTCATGAAAATTTGTTTACCATCCTTGAAAAATCTTTCAGAGATGAAGTTTCAATCTTCTGATTTTATTCTCAGCTTGGCTTAGGGTGGGGGAACTCAATCATAATATGCCCCTTTCTCAAGAGAGCATCTTGGCAATTGCAGTAATCACTCTTTCTTTCATTAATGGCCCAGTGCATAAATGGTTCAAGAAGTGGGAAAAACATCCATCACAAGATACTGAGGACCTTCCTATCAGACTGTGCAGTACCATGAGGGCTAAGGTGCTGACTGAAGCAGTGAGTGGTAGGGATGGGAAGCCGTCAGAGATTAGTCTGTTTGTGAGTGAAAACATGATTGATTTTACCTCCTGAGGTGTAACCATGGCTCTTCAGCCATGCTTTGTGCACAGAGCCTTTTGCTTGCCTGTGCCTGTATTCTGAGTGTCTCAGGATGAAACAAACGGTGTGGGTTTCTTTTTTGTTTGTTTTGTGGTGTTTTTCCTCAGAAACCACAATACCCTCACCATTTGCTTGGGTTCTAACCAGTTATGTTTTAGTTGCTGTACTTCTTGCCCCTGTAAAACTCTCTCTTGCAGTATATGCAAAATCTCAGCTAACAATGAATCAAGTAAAAAATAATTTAAAAATTTATAGAGTGGTAACTTTCCCAATGGCATATCAGTTGACCTAGAGTAGTATTTTTATGGCTGTCACTCTACAGTAGAAAGCTTTTCATAGAATCTGAGACTGAGAATTTAACTTTTGAAATTTTTATTTCATAGCCTTAACTAAACTCCATGTATTCATGTTTATATGATGGTGTAAAAACCGAACAAAAATAAGCTTTCCACTTTCTCTCTTTTTTTGTACTCATTTTAGCTGGTGAAGCTTTGTATTGCAATGATTGATACTGGAAAAGCATTTTGTACAGCCAACAAGCAGTTCATGAATGGAATTCGAGACCTTGCACAATATTCCTGTAAAGATACATTGGTTGAGGTAAGTTCTTTGAGGTGAA
The DNA here is from genome assembly GCA_013397865.1 of Struthidea cinerea. NCBI lineage: Eukaryota > Metazoa > Chordata > Aves > Passeriformes > Corcoracidae > Struthidea > Struthidea cinerea. Next base: position 868,608 of record VZTI01000221.1, read on the forward strand.
AGTGGAGGGAGAGAAACATAACTTAAAAGGGTAAAACGTAACAGTTGGTGAGAGAAGTAGTTGAAGTTTACGGTATTATTTGCCTTTTTGCTCCTTTTTCTGTGATATCTCTTTAAGTGTGAGGTTTTTTTGGCTGTGGTTCACTGCGGGTGTCTGTGCTGTTTAGTTTCAGCAGTGACAGGGGTCTCCCAAATTTCAGAAAATATGTATTAGATTGTGTGCTGGTGATTACAACATGTTAACCATTTTTTTTGAGTGCGAGTATTAAACATGAAAAATATTAAGTAGGGTAATATTAAATACTGTGAATTAATGTTTTAGATTATGTGAGCTTTCCAGATCTTTAGTTAATTTGAGTTTTTCCTGCTTTCCCTCAGTTTGGTACTTTTTATACAGGTAGGCAAAAACATCTTTGTTGCTTGTATCTTTAATAGATTTATTTGATATTACAGCCACGTTATCCTTCTAGCATTATGGTTTTAGTCACATAATCATGCCATAAAGAAAATGAATTTCTAAGTTCTTTACTGAAAAGCTGTAAACCTCTGAAATGTTGCTTTTGTGCTGTGTGTTTAGTCGGGCTTAACTTCAACCACTTTTATTTTCTCTTTACAGACCAGTTTGACAAAGTTCTCTGACACCTTACAGGAAATGATTAATTATCATAATGTGAGTATTTCTAGCTGAAACGTGGCACTGATAGCTCACCTCCAGTTGTATTTCATAATAGATTAATGGTAAAGCTTTTCTTGTTGATAGTGTTTGCAAAGTAAAGGTTTAAATGGTGTTCAATAACTCTGGTTTTATACTTACAAATATTTTATTGATGTTTTGTTTACAAAGTATTTATAAATATCCCCTTTTCTGCAGATTTCTATCTTGGTTTATTTTTCATTTGGAATTTGTAAGCTTTGGTGCTCTAAGACGGTGAATACTGGATAGTTTCATCATTTTGAATCAAACTAATGGTAACAGTTACAGACTGAGCTTATACCTTTGCTGGTCTGAAATAATGATTGCCTTTTCCATAATTGCTACTTTTTTCCCCTATCCTTTATAATACACAAAATGAAGCACCTCTGATTTGCATATAGTTTTCTTTTCGGAAGTATAGCAGATTTAGACAAGTGTGGAGAAAGGAGAAAATGCTAGGATTTAAGACTAGTAGTCATTTTTAGCATGTCAGAGTTAATCAGAAACTTCAGTTTTCCCTGGGTTGAAAACTAATTGGTTTGTTTTCCTCTAAAGAGTTTAGTCTTGTATTCTGAAAGCCAAAAGGATGTGTTTGTTCTTCTGTTTTCTTCCTCTTCCATTGGCCCAACTGCTCTTTGTTAATTTCCCAGCAAATTGCTGGAAACCAACTGAAGTGTCTCCAAAGTGCTGAAAATATGCAGGACACTTAAAATGTGGGTTTTTCATCCACTAGGAGTTTAAAATTTGACAAGATACAGAGAATGCAACACAACTTTGTTAGCATTAACTTAGCTTTCTAAAGTGTCTGATTAGGCTTTTTTTTTAATGCATGCTTTTAGAAGGGAAGGGAAGCAAAGCAGGTTAATAGCATTGTGTTTGATTTTCTTTCTGTTATACAAAGTGTACATATCTGCACCTGATCTAATGAAAACTGTAAAGAAGGGAGTAAGTGAACAGTGGCTATTGGGTTTTAGAGAGAAGGGTGGGCAAAGGTTCAAAGCAGCAGTAGTGGGAGCAAGTATTACTTTCATGTCAACGATGTCTGCAGATTAGATGGGGCAGATGAACCCAAGCTGTCCCTGTTTGACACTCTTCATCACATATCTCGCTGCTGGTTACCCTCTTAACAATGTGTTTTATCTATGGTTTGCTCTTTTGGACACCTCTGACATAGGTCCTATATTATTGCTGCTGTTACTCTACGTGATCATGGCTTGCACTGCTTTGGTAAAATTTGGCACAGCACAACTCTCCCTTTTGGGCAATTTGAAGGCAGAAAGCGAAGAACAAACCATATTAAAAAAAGATTTCTTTTCAGATTGAAGTAGGACCAGTCTGAGTTCTGTCCTGCTTTTTCCCCCCTCCGTGCTCTTGCTGTGCTCAGGCAGTGTGAGAACAAAGTGGCTTTTACCAAAGGCACAAACATCAATAGTGAGGCACAATTGCTTTGCCAGACCTGTGGTCCTGCATTGATTTTTGTGAATCTGCTTAGTTCAACAGGGCTTCCTGGCTCAGAGTGACAGGTCTGTTGCTGACCAAGTTGACAGAGCCATCAGGAGGGAGAAGAAGCTAGAGGAAGAAAGAGGACAGAAAGGGTGGAAGGGGTAGGAGATGTTCCCACTGAGTTCTGGATGACTGTCAGTTTTTTCATGTGAGGCTTCGCTACAAATAAGGCCAGGGACCAGACTAATGCAGCATCTTCACTGATTCAGCAGTGGGGGAGTAGCTGTGACAGCTTATGGCAAAGAGCAGCTTTCTTAGACTTGGAGTGTATGGAAGGTAGTGTGTTGACAAGGCTGTAAATCTAATCAGATCATGGTTTGGGCACTTCTTTCTGTTCTTTTAGGGGAAATTATATGTATGTATTTTTCTGCCCAGCACATTTTTTCTCTTCATTACTGTAAGCAGAATGCAAGGCTCATATTTCTGGGAGTCCTCTAATCATTTGAGTTCCCATCTGGTTTTATCTTTTGGTATTGATCTTGATTGGTGCATTCCCCAGGCACTGGCAAGCTTAAATGTCAGCAGTGGGAGTAGTCCCAGTGTGACTCCCAGTTAGTCAAGAAGTTCTTTATTCTAGTTAGTAGTCTGCTTTTCTGGTTTCCCAAAGTGGGAATACAAACAGGATCTTCCATGTGTTACTGGTAGATACAGGACAATTCTGGTTGGGAGGGGCCTCAGGAATTGTGAGTGGTTTGACTGCCTGCCTAAATCAGGGTCAGATCTGAGGCTGGAACAGGTTGCTTAGGCTTTTATCTCATTTGGTGTTGAAAACCTCCAAGCATGGAGACTGGATGCAATGTGCAATACCACTGTTACTGAGTGACTTAAACTCAGTCGTGTTTTTTCTTCAGTGTTTCTAGAAAAGAGAGATGAGCTGGTAAAGGTTTAGCTGTCAGTACTTGGCATTACATAGCTTCTCATTTCCAAATCTTAATAAAGAATCTAAGACTGAAAACATTTAAAGAAAACACTTTTGACCTTAAACTTTGAGGTTTTGACTTGCTTTTTCAATAAAATTATTTGATACTTCAAGATCTTTACCTTTTGTGAGAGGTTCTGTTCAACTGGGCCAACTACAGCTTTCTTTTGTTCTTTCACCTCTTCATTTTTGTGATGGTGCCTTGTGTATTTCTGTTACGCAGAATGGGAGGTGTAGAGGGGTTGGAAATTGAGGCAACTTTTGTTGTCTGCACAATAAGAAGTGACAAAAGGATTTGTCCAGTAGCCATTGACCTGTTCCATTCCATCCTAAAACTCAGAGGGCAGATGTGAAGCTGAAGGAATGTGTGATTTCACTTTCCAGTTAGAATTTTTTGGGTCATAAGAGAAAATACAAATTGTCTCACATCCAGGTGTGATTTGGCCTTAAAAAATTAACAGATGTCTTAAACTTTACAATTTGAATGAGTTGATTATATTTTGTGCCCACCAACCCCCAGCCTCCCCAAGTCATAAGAAATTCTGGAAGCATTGCTTAGATCACTTATTCTTAAAAAGAAAAATCAACCATTCTTTTTAGTAGTCCAGCAGTGGGTGTTTTTTTACAAACACAGTATGTAAAGGAGCTGGTACTAGATACTCATGTATGTTACATTTTCAGCAATAATTTCAATCCATGGGTTTGGGGGTTTTGCCAGAAGTTAAGAGCATGTTCTTTCTATGGTTTCATTTGTCTTTTAATTGTTAAATTGTGAAAGTCTAAGAACCAAAAAAAAAGTTCCTTAACATTCAAAGTTGTTTCTTTGGGAATATTACTGTACAGTTAACATAAATAAATTTCTTCTATGAAACTAGGCATGTCTCATATTGTCAGGATGAGAGAATAAGATGCCAGGAGCTCTCATCTCTGCTTATAACCACAATCTTTAAGAAAAGAACAGCAAAAGATGTTTGGTTTTTGTTATTTTCCTTATTTTCTTCCTTATCTTTTATTTATTTCAGAACTACTGTGAAGGGTTTTATATTTTGATATTAGAGACACCGTGGTTTAATAATAATTCTTATCTAACTCTGCGTTATTGCCATTTGTATTTCTGAAATCAGGTGTGAGTACCTCTAAGTTACTGACCTAAATAATAATGCTTTTCTTTCAGATTCTGTTTGACCAAATCCAAAGATCAATTAAAACGCAGCTTCAGACTTTCGTTAAAGAGTAAGTTAATTTGCAGTTGTAACGGGGAAATTATGCATAAAATGGAATTTAAAACATCTGATTTGAGTGGGTTGGTGAAACATCCTTCCTGTAAATAGCCACTCATAAATTGAGAAGTGTGTTTGTCAAAATTTGGAAGGCTTTGTCAAAAATCACCCCAAATCACTGAGGTTTTAGATCCAGCTGCAGAAGTGTTGCAATAGGATGAGTTACTGATCTAATTACATGTTGTAATTGTTTAAGCTTGAGGGACAAAGCTTTTCCCCAGTAAGCATGTGTTCAGTTACATTTCAATTTTGTCCTTTCCTTGGAAAAGAAGGGCAAGAAGCTTCTGTGATAATTTGTGGATTTCCATTTGACCCAAGCATGTATTGGAGAATATAAAATATGAAAAAGAAACCAGCTATAGCAGTCATGAGCTTGGTCTGGATGGTGTAGCTTTAAATACTTTTTCGTGCTTTGAATTCATTTGTTGTCCATATTTCCTTTTTCCATAGAGATATTAGGAAATTTAAAGATGCAAAGAAACAGTTTGAAAAAGTGAGTGAAGAGAAAGAAAATGCTCTGGTGAAAAATGCCCAAGTTCAAAGAAATAAGCAACATGAGGTAGAGGAAGCAACCAATATTTTGACTGCAACACGGAAGTGTTTTCGACACATAGCTCTGGATTATGTTCTTCAGGTAAGGGCAGCAATAAAAGTTACTTTTCAAAACCTTTTCTTACGTGTAGTTAGAGACATGGCCTTTACAACTTTAGAAGTTCTTTTTGTAAGCTTCTTGGAAGCTGTGGAGATTCAGGGAAAAAAATCAAGAACTTTATCTGCAAGCAATTTCTTCTTTAATAAAAACTGAGTAAAATTAATTGATGCATTCTTATTGCTTTAATGCTCTGGTATTTAGTGCCCTTGCTGCAATGACACAGTTTAATTTTCAAGTTGAACGTTAATTTTGAAAAAAACCCAGTATTTGCCTGATACTTACCTAAATGTTTCATGAATTAGATATGCTGCAGTTTCTTATATATTTAAAGTAAAAACTGTAACCTAGCCTAGGAAATATAAATTACCTGAATAATTCTGATCTGGAGTGTTGGGTACTACTGCAATTTCAGCTGTATGGTTTGGGTTGTATCCAGCTTGTCTAGATGCCTCGGAGTTTGGCATTGTGTTGTAAGGGGAGTCAAGAACTTAACTATCCTTTACCTTTTTAGTGAAGATCTCCCACAGGGTGTTGAGAGGTGCTCTTTGTCATACTACTTTGAATCCTGTAATACAGTAATAAATGTTCTCTTGATAGTTAAAATTCATCTGCTTCATACTTGCCCACAACTGCAGCAAAACAGGATTATTGCAACTCAGATGGTATGAGAGGTTGAGGGCTCCCAAATGGGTCTGAGCTTCTCCTGTGATCAAACACAGAACAGCTCTTTATAGTTAAGCTGGTTTTATATTAGACTTTATCATCTTGATTTGTGACAGTCCAGTCAGTTATTTAAAGCTTAACTGACTTTTCTGTAAATTGCATTATGAGCTGTAAAATCAAGTGGAGCCTATCAGCCTGGGCATGTTCACAGGCAGGGTGGTCAGTGGTCAACTCTGAGCTCCTGCGTTTTGAACACTAAGGTCATTTTTGCGTTTAAAAAGTCATGTGAATTATGCCCCACAGGATTATTTGCACTAACACTGAATGGTGTGGGGGAAGCTGGCAGTCACCACTGTAGTAGGCCAGTTTCTTGTGTGTACACTGAACTGCAGGTTGTTTGCCTCCTGGAATTTGTATGCTCAAAGTATGAGCAGTTCCTAGGATAAAGATGCATTTAGGGAAGAGTTTCAGTATCTGTTAACGTGGACAAAAACGAATTCAGCTTTAGGAATTCTTTCTACTTGTGTGATCCTTTTGGGAAAATGGCTTCACAACTATGGTCTTCTTGTAGATAGATTGGCTTTAAACTAACTCAAAACCTTTGCTTTCCTTTTATTTTTATTTTTCTTTGCCTCACAGGCTGAGGGTTTATTCTATGCAAACAAATCTTAATTATTTTTGCTGCAGAAGGTTTTTCAAAATAATGACCACTTAAGTATAGAAGTACAATCTGGTTTTGATTATAGCTTCAGCAAGTTTATTTCTTTTGCTGAAATTTTAAACTGGCATAGAGGTGTTAAATTACAAAATCATGCCTGTTTCTGCTAAGTGGGTCTTTTAAAGTAAAATCTCTAGTTCTGAATGGCAACCTTTAAAGATTAGGGAACAAAGAAGATAGGGGAACCAGGTGAACGTGAAAAATCAGTTATTTTTTCTATATAATGTGAAATTCCTCAAGTTCTAGGGCAACACCATTAGTCAGTGACTTCAGCTAGCTTAAAAGCACACGTATGCACGGAAAGTTACGTATTGAAATTAATTGTGTTCTTGCTTGCCTGGGACTAGTTTTGGGACACTTAAATACTGTGAGTCGGAGGGGAAAAGTAACCCTGCCCCCATCGTTCCCTCTGCCCTGGCAGCAGAGAGCAGCGCTGCTGAGTGCAGCTTCTGTAAGGAGTTGGTGGGCTGGCTTAGCTCACACGGTTTGAAACATCTTGAATTCAGTCTCTTGAAAACAGGTACCAATTTTCCTTGCTTGAAAGGTGTATTATATTGATTCTAGCTAGCGTGAGGTGTCTTGTATTTTCCCTTCTGATATAAGAAAATTGTGACTATCACCATGAAGCTGAAGCTTTGCAAGCATTCTCTGATTGCATCCCTTTGATATCATGACAGAACTAGAATGCATCTTCTTTTAAAAGTACTTTGGGAAGTCTGATATTGAGCTATCTTCTTCCAAAGTTTTAAGCTTGGAAATTTGGGGATTATTTGGGGAAAAATTGCAAATAAAATAGGAAGTTTAGAATAAAAGAAATTGCTCGTTTGTTCTTTTTTCTTAGATCAATGTTCTTCAATCTAAAAGGAGAGCAGAAATCTTAAAATCGGTAAGATATACTTTATCCTCTATATATCAAGTATTTTAATCCATCTGAAATTAAAAATATGGCCACAAAGCAATATGTTAAAAATGTAGTCCTTTTATTAATCAAAATGTTATCAGTACATTTGGCAATTTGGTGACTGTCAGTTTGGCATTTACTGTAACTGGACATACATATTTAACTGTTTTTGACAATCCTTTTGGTTCAGATTTGAACACTTACATGTTTTCGCTACTGTTGATCCTTTGGTATATGTTCCATGGTTAAAATCAAACTGTTTGCCAAGTATTCTGCTGTTTAGGTCTAGTTTATTACTTTGTAAACAGTAAGTGCTACTTATCATCTATTCTAAGATGAATTCTGCTCTTTCTAAGAACAGGGCAAATTTTAATATGAATAGTATGATATCTGCTAAATTAATATAAAGCTATATCTGCATGCCAATTTTCTTCACATTGTATTCCCTTTTCTACTTCACATTATCTCTGTTAAAATTTTATTGAGGTAGAGAGTGACAAATTAAACAGTGCTTCTCTTTCAAATGTCTGAAGTTGCTCTCCCATAATATTCTTAATTCCTTAAAAAGCAGAAACTTTAGTTGGGCTGGTTTATAACTACTTGCTATTCTGCTCTGCACCTTCCCAATTTGTTTTCTATTTTAAGGCTAGACAGTCTTCCCAGCTATGTTCATAAAGGTTATGGGTTTGGATCATCAGTATAATATTCTGTAGCCCCTCTCTAGCTTACATGTCCCAGGTAAACAGGAGATAACAAAAATTTCAGGTGACATTAATTAGAAGTAGTTTTCTGCCATTAAGTAGATTTATTTTCTTTTGCTCATGGGGTTAATCCTATCAACTGATCTCTTGAGATTTTTGGCTTGGTTCTTTGCTTCCTTTACCTTGTATGTTTATTTTACAACATTGGAAGCTCTGTGAGATCTTGATGTAAAACTGTCAGGACACGAGAGGAGAAATTAAACCTGAAATTGTAGGTGGTTTACGTGACTTAAGTGACATATTTATGTGATATGTGATATAATTTTCAAGAGAATAAATATTTACTTTGTTCCTTCTAGATGTTATCATTTATGTATGCACATCTGGCTTTTTTCCATCAAGGCTATGATCTGTTTAGTGAACTTGAGCCCTACATGAAAGATCTTGGTGCACAGGTAACAATTTTTTTTAGTTCATAACTATATGCTGAAGTGGAGGAAATCTTGATATATGCCTACATATCAGGTACTTAATAGATTTATTCAACAAAAAGGGAAATGTAGCATGATAAAGGCAAAGCATAAAGAATATACTGTAATGAGAGGGATGAAAATAGTTGCAGACTGAAAGTTGTCTGTTTACTAAAATTAATACTACCTTTAGGATTTACATACTTTAGCATAGCCATGTACTGTTCTGTGAGGTACATTGTGATATTCAGGACATGGGATTATGTGGATTTTAAAATTTTTGTATATGACCCAAGTTTATAAATATATCTAATAATAAAAAATAAATTAGGCTGGTTTTCCATCTACTCATACGCTTTATTTACTGTATAAATGATGCAGTTTGCATAATTACACTTTGATGTGTGCAAATATAACTCTGATGTTAGCGACTTAGACCATAAAACGGAAGTATGATTTTAATAAGTAGTGCAAAATTGGGTTCCTACATGGACTCCTTCTTGCCCAGTTTTGTTGTTTAAGTTTAAGAGCACACAATTGTCGCTTCTGCATTTTCAGTGAGGGACTCATGAAAAGCTTAGATGGACCTCTGCCAGCTGCACACAGGAGACTTTGAAAATGGTTATGCAAATAGATTAGAACATACAATATTCAAATGAAGATCTGTCTGTGGTGCAGGCAGAAGACTCAGCAATGTCTTGACTTGTTTTTCGGTGCAAGTTATATGAGCACTTTTTATTTGCCTCTATCCGAGAACTTGCAACAAGTGCTCTGATACAAACCCCTCTATCACCACTTCCCAAACAGATCCACAAAGCAGCCAACCAAATTTTTAAGTGTCTGTCCAGGTACAAAAAGCAAATAAATGACAGAAAACTTCTACATTCATCTTGAGTAGACGTCATTGAATGTCTGAGAGATGAAATTGTTCTGAGCTGGTTATTCCTGCCACCACGCTGTTGTCATCTGTGCCCCTCAACCTGCTTCTGCATCTGTGCAGTGAAGCAGATTGGGAACTGTAGAAAATAACTCCAATAATCCAATGGCTGAATAGTTATTTTTCTGCTAGACTAGGCCCCAGTTGGGTTACTGTGAGTCTTAATTACATGTAGAAACATGTCAGGCCTTGGTGTAATAGGGGCACTTGAACAGTTCAGGTGGATGTTACTCTTCCGTAGTAGTGCCCTTTATTCTTTCACACTCTTCTGGGTTGGGTTGTAACTGTTGAACTGTAGTTTCTGGTAGTATAACGTGTGTCCTGTACTTCTGTGGAAGAGGGGATAGGGAAAGGAGACAAAAACTATGGAGTTGATAGTGGAGTTGATAGTTGATAGTTATGCTATCAGCCAGGCTTCAATGTTTCCATTTCATTGACATGATTCGAGCAAGAAAACACAAGGTTATTTTTGAATGTCTGGTCATGCTTTTGCTTGATCTGGTAAGGAGCACTGTGTAGCATTCATTTTGGTGCTGGTATCATAGCAACTGAAGGAGTTAAATTTAGAAAATCCATAGCTAAGAATGTTTTAAATATATTGCAGTTGGAGCAAGGATAGAATGAAGACCCTAAAGTTGTACAACTTGCAGAATTGTTCTTTTGTAGCAGACCTTGGCATTTAAGTAATGGATATTTTTCATGACAGAAGATGATTTGTAAATAACTGTTGAAAGTTTTAACACTTGATGGCTTTGCACCTTGTACTGGTTGAAGCTTCTGCCTTTAGCAAAGTATGTTGTGACATAACGAGGATTTGCTGGATTTTTGTGAAAATGCTGTTAGATTCCTTCTGTTGGTGAGTTTTCATTACTAGGTAAATTTTGTGTATGATCTTAATTACAAGGGTTAACAGCATCTGAAGTAAAAAAATTGATCTTAAATAGTATAGTTATAATTTTGAATTATTTTTGTTTGTGTTTTCAAAATAACTGTTTTACTGTGACGGAATAGGATTAACCAGTTTTGCTTTCTGGATAGTTCAGGTCAGGGTAGGATCCCTTGGGAATCAGATCACTGAAGGGGAATCTTAAGTGTGCAAACATGATACGAGCTTTTGCCTGGAAACTATGGTATTTGGTACTTTTCATATGAAATATGTTATTAGCTTAAAAAGAAAACATTTGAATTTTCATTGAGATGACTGTTCAAAAAGCTCAATATTTTAGTCTGACTTAATTCTCCTCAGAATGCCAGTGAGAGCATTATGTTTATAAAAATACATTTACCGGTAAATGCAGTAGTTTGAAAAACCTAATGTTCTGAAAATGTTCTGAAAATTTTCCAGTAATGCTATAATGACTGGGATTTTGATAGTTTAGTTGTGATTTGCTACAGGTTTTGATAGTTGTATGCTGTTGGTCTCTTTTAAGACAATTGATGTGCTGCTCACCTGAGTGAAAAGGAAGGTACTGTGGTTTGAGCTTGCAGACAGGAATGGTGCAATGCTGTCTTCATAGTAAAAAAAAGTAACTGATGGAATGAGCTGCTGTTAAGAGCTTTGTTTTGGCTGTGGTAAATGTATCCTCAAACACTTGTATTCAAGATAAATTAGAGGTAATTGCCCTACCCTGAGTGACTGCCTTCTGTTTCATCTAATGGGGTAGAAGGAAGAATTTCTTGGGTGCCATGTGCAGTTTCCTGAATCTGAAATTTTAGCAAGGAACTTGATTCCTGTACAGTTTTGAACAGCACTTGACCTAGTTCTCATCTTTATCACAAAAGAAAGGGTTTCCCAAGGATTCTTGGTGCAAAAAAGTCTTTGATCTCATTTAGAGGCTCTTGTGTCATTTTTAAGTCCTATAGCCACATAAATGTGGCATCTGGTCACTTCAGTCTTCAGTGTGTTCGTGTTCACAAATACCTGTAAAGGTATGAAAGTGCTGGTATGGCCTTTTGAGCCAGAGGGGAAGGCAGGAAGAGAAGAGTTTGAAAAAGTAACAGAGTACGGAACTGGATCCAGATGTTTCAGCTTTCTGATGGCTCCATAATAGTTGGAGACTATCTAGCACAAGGGTGTAAGAGCCTGTTATTGTCCCTTTTTTCTCATTTATATCATGTCAAGCAGGGGACATGATATAAATGAGACTGGGGAAATGGCCAGGGTTGGCAGGGCCTGTCACTTGTGGTTCTGAGAGTGGGTGGAGTGGATGCTGTTTGTGTGAGGATCAGAGGATCTGTTAGTCATCTGCGCCCTCTGCCAAGTGAGTGACCCAGCTGGGAGCTGGTGCTGCTGCACACTGCTCCTGGTGTTCTCATTGTGGGCCTGCAGCAGAGCCAGCTCTGTCTCACAGACTGAGAGCTGCAGGCTGAGCCGTGTGCTCGGTGCTGCATCTGCATCGCTGCTCACTGAGGTGCTGGCTTGATGGCAGGCTTCTGTTACAGGCTGCAGAAAGGAGGGGTTCATCGGGTTCCATGGCCTGGCACATAAGTACCAAACCAACTGGTCTTTCAGGCAACATCTGCTTCTCTTCTGCATTTCTTATTTGAACATGATGGCCTGTATAAAACAAACAAACAACAAAACCAAGAGAACCAAAACAAAAACAACAACAAAACCCGAAATCAACCAACCAGCCACAGAAATTTCCACCTCTTTCTTTTTTCTTTTTTTTTTTTTGTGATTGTAAAAGGAAGAAGTTTGTGGTAGTGCTAGAGACATGCTTGTAGCAAGTTTTTGGGTAGTGTCTTTTTTATTATCACAGACTTTGTAAGGAAACTAACTTAAATATTCTCTGTGACAGTCTCTGTTATTTTCAGAACCATGTTTTTATTTCCAAAATTGGTTTGAATGTCTCTACCTAAGATTTCAAGCAATCTTGCTCGAGTACTGCTGGTCAGCTAGTCAAAGCTATCAACACAAAATCCTGGTTGAGACAGTTCTCCCACTTTGTGGGGGAAAAATCTGTAGCATTTGCTCCTTCTAGTTTTTGCTGCTCCTGCCAGTGCTGCTGCATAGGCCAGCAAGAGCAGCTAAAGCATGAGTCATCCTCTTGGGAGACTGAGCACCAATGCGGTACAGAGTCGCATATGCTTGGCACCATGCTGTTCTTTGAAACAGTTCTTCTAATGCTTACAAGAAATGTACACCTTTGTAGAGGTTAATTCAGGGTGGCAGAGCAGTGCGTTAAACGAGGCTTCAGTGGTTATTCAAGGTAAACAATTTGTGACAAAGAAGTAATTATACTATGCAAATAAAATAAAACTCTTGCAATGTCTAGACATAATGTGTTGGTTTTTTTCTGTCAGCATTGTGAAATCTACTGAGCCAAATTTCTCATGATAATCTAAAGATCCAATTTTCTGTTTCTCTTTACAGCTGGATCAGTTGGCTGTAGATGCTGCGAAGGAGAAGAGAGATATGGAGCAAAAGCACTCCACTATTCAACAAAAGGTACTTGACAGAATGTGAGAGGCAGGCTGCACACACATTTTTTTATCTGTAGCATCTCTCCCCAGCATCTCTGCATCAGAACTACAAGGGATGGTATTTTTAGTGCAGAGAGACAGACTGACACGTCGTTAAGTGTTGGGTTGGATTGCAGATATTAATTTTGTATTACTGAACAAAATATTATACTTAGATTTTACTGAAACATAAATAGAACAGTAGAATTTATTTGAATGCTGGGATTCTAGCATTTCAGTAGAACTCTTAGTTCCTATTACATCGTGGATTCAATAAGTTGTACAGGTTTCTGTGTTTCCCTGCTGTGTGTTTGTACAAGAGGTGTATGTGCTGCACAGCCCTACAGCCATAGAATTTGGACTGTGCCGAATCCAAGTGCAACACTTGGAGCTTGTGTGGCAGCTGCTGTTGCATATGAAGAGCAAAAGTAAACTCTTGTAAAGAGTGTCTAATGTACTGGTTCAACTGTGCACGGATATGAAATGGAGAACATTTAGTTGCTGTTTTGGGAAGATTGGTGTAATAATTCTTTTTACTTGAGGAAAATGTAGGTAATTCATGTTGGGGAATGACTTCTGTTGTTTGGATGTTTCAGAAGCTCTAGATCAGTATTGGTTTTGCAAGTATAACGCTAGAAGTTAAAAATATTTCCAGTGAACTCTCTGGTAGTGTGCTAATACTGCAGGCACTTTTGAAAGGGATTAGATACCAGTTTAAAGGTAACGCTACACTTCTTACTCTCATTCAAATATGTTCTGTATCTGTTCAGGTGACATAAATTAAAAAAACCCACCCAATGTAAATGAAATTTGGTAACTAAATAAATTCAGGAATGAAAACATGCTGAGATTATAAGTTGGGTATCCTTAGTAGGAGCCAATATTAATACTAAAGGGAAAAGGTAACATTTTTGGTTGCTGAAAACATTTTTATTGGTGCATCCTATCATCCCTTTAGGAGTTGGTGAGAAGCATTGGGTTTGCTGTAAATTTGAGCAGATGAGATGATGAGGGCAGAGCTGACATGCTGTGCTTGGAGTCAGGAGATAACTACAGGCAAGGAAGGGGAAGAAAGCGGGGAAATGGGAAAGATGGAACTGGAGAATTAATGTCGAAGGTCAAATTTTAAGGTTTTTGGGTTTAAAGGCCTAGTTTCAGGAACGGACAGTAGTTGAGAGGTTTACTGTTAAGAGAACAGTGGTGCTTGGTGAAGGATATAAGTTATGAGCAATTATCTTTTAACTGGCCGTAGAAATAATAACTTGTTACCATGAATTATGGTTCCTGCTGTTGCCAATGGTGTTTACAGTCTTTTTTTTTTTCCTTCAAATGCTGCTTAAGGCTGCTTTACAGGTAAACTACTTCTATTAGTTTCAATTTTTACTGAAACTTTTAAGCTTCATGAAACTTGATAAGCTATATCTGTATGTAGTATAAATGTTCTTGGTTTCTAGTAGCAGTGATGATCACAATGATGTTACTTCTATTGTTGCTTACTTTGATTGACAATTTAATGCTGTCTCTAGAATATAATCAGGGCAGTCAGAATGTACTGTATGTTGTCCTCTTAAGTTCTGTGTTTTGAGTTGTAAATGTTGTCTCCTGTCCTTATCAGTGAAGTCACTGTTGCATTTTTGTGCTGATAATGCCTAGACTATGCTTTATTGGAGATTCCTCTTACGGCTTGTCCAGTCATTTTCTTAGTTTCTTATTCAAATCATGTTGTCTGTTTTTGTCTCCTCCTACTTGCTTTTCCCAACCTTCACACCAAGTTAGCTTTCAGCTCATCAGGATTTCAGAACTGCCTTAGACTTTGGATCTTGTTCTTTTTATTATGACTTGTCATCTGGTCATCCTGTCCTGGATGGCAACTTTATTCCCTGTTCTCTTCTCATGTCTTGTCATGTTGCTTTCCACTGTGTTGCCTCTTAGGCATATGTTCCCAAATCTTCCAATGCCAAATCCTTCCATGTTTTATAACAACTGAAACTTCTGAAGCTTGCTGTGTTGAATATTCCATGAGGTATATATGCATTTAATATACTGAAGTTCTAATCTAATGCTTCAGAATGATGCCTTTCCTTCATTGTGTGGATAAAGAACAGTTCCTTTTCTGAAATGTATAGGTAAGTGCATACGTGCACACACCTACCCCCTCACTACCTGTGTTTGCATATATGTGCATATGCATGCAGAATAAGTGCACTAATTAAATAACCCATCTCACTTTTCTGTATAATCATTGTCCTACTTAATTAGGTTGTTGATGGAGAGGCTATTAGAAGTGTCATGGAAGGTCTTGGTCACCAATACAGTGTGGTTTCTTTTTTAACCGAGCTGATATATGATTTACTTTTTAATTACTTTTACGTTTTGTGGTCTGTTTACTCAGCAAATATGCAGGAAAGTTTTTGGGTTGTTTTTTTTTTCAGTGTAAGAAATTAATTTTTCTGTATTAAACTAGAGCAACACATACTATGAATTAATCTAGAAATTTCATGACCATTCTGGGAAATTTTTGCAATATATTTTTATAGGGAAAGATTCATATTAAAAGAGTGGTGTCACAGTGCCAATACATCAGACATGACTCACGTTTTCTGAGCAGTTTGCAGCCCATTGCTGTAGCAATGGTGAATTAAGAAATACTTGAAAAATCGGTTGCACTTGTAAACAGCTTCATGGCTTTTTGGTTTTGTCAGAGCTGATACTATGTTCTAAAATGAGGGAGTTGATACAGGAGAAGTATTTGCATTGAACTTCAAGTAGTTTTTGTTGGATTCAAATTCCTTTTTCATTAAAGTAAAATCTTCTTCTGAAGAACTGCTCAGGAAACAGCTGGAGTGAGAATGATTTGAAAATTTTTAACATCTTGAGTAAACAAGGTGATAGGAAACCAGATGCTACCATAGTCATAAAGCGGGCATAAACCGGAGCTGCCGTTGAGAAGTTGTGCAGACTAATTCCCATCTCCAAAACCAAAGACGTGCTTGTATTTCAAGTGACTTGTTTGCTCGATGACACTCTCGCATTCTCTCACTCTGTCTTGGACTGTAAACCTTGTCACTTGTGGTGTCTGTTGTTTTAAGCCCTTCCTCGAGGGACTTTTCAGCTTAAGCATGACAAACATCTCTTGCCAATGGGAAGGGAATGGAAGCAACTTTCTAAGTGGGGGGTTTGCACAATTAGTGTCTCCTGTTTAGTATACGCTGGCCTAACTTTTCAGGTTAGTGTTTTCTTTAGTACTTATGCTCTCCCATGTGCTGCTTTTTTAAAAAAACGTGGGAAATGCTACTTCCCTAAAGTAAAAAATCATTTGGATTACACATTCAGTGTTAAAATACAGTTCCTAAGATTTACTGGTAAAATGGTTTGAATTAGCTTTCATGGCCTGATAGGAATTTTGAAAGTAAATCAAAAGCTCTGCTGCTGAAAATTATGGGGGGTTTTGCTTTGGTAACAAGAAAATTATACGTAGAGAAACAAAAAACATACAAGCTCTGACATAAATCAAGTATGTATGATGAATTGATACATTCATATGAAAATGCATTCACTGAAACACTGTCAAGAATATTAAGTGTTCGTGACACACCAGATTAGTATTATTTCTGGAGATGAAAGTTGTTTCTCCGTTGCCAGCTGGTTTGCTGTACCTCATGGACATTTAAAGAAAAAGGGGAAAAAAAAGGCATGAAAGCATGCTGTGTGCTTCACTTATATAACCCACTTCTACGTGTTTCTCTTCCAGTAGCAGCCAACCGTGAAAAATGAGTGTCAGAATAGAAGCCATAGATGTTTCTTCTTTCAAATCTAAATGAAATGTGTGATGTAGCACTTCAGTGAAAATTACATAATACTGGCTAAATTTTCTTAGTTCTGGTTAGGTGAAATGTACTTTAGTCCTAACTGACACCTAATTAGTTTAATTATGTTTAAAATGAAATCTTTGTCAGTTGTGTGCCTGTTGGCAGAATACAAAATTCCGAATCGCATACAGTGACTGAGTTTATTAACATGTGATTCTCTTATGCAGGACACTGGAAAGATATGGGTGGATTTCTCTCCACCCCTGATTATTTTTCATGATTCACTGAACTTTTCCATGCACCAAGATAAAAATAAACTATAACGTGACTGCTTTGCTCCTATTTTTTAATTATAAAATAGCAGAGACTATAAGATCAGAACACAGCTTACTGAGTCTCTTTTTCTACTTTTATCCATGTAATTGAAATGGAGCATGTTTTTTTTCTGATTGTTTGGCCAGCCTTTTCTTGACCACAACATTTTATCAATGAAGTTTTATGGATAAAGCACATGGAAACCTTACTCCCTGCCCCCTCAAGCTAGTAGTTTGCCATGTACAGTTAAGGAGATATTTGACATTTTTCTCTATACTCTGGTGTCTTTTTCTGCTCTGTAAAAGTGGAATTCAATCAGGGAAGTAATTAAAAATGACACTAAATGCACTTCATGAGAAGGGTCAGTATTTTAGACAATTTGGGCTGAGAGTGTGGCATGATAAATGATCCAAAGGTTTCCTGTCATACTTGTATACATCTTCAAAGCATAGTTCTGGACTCACTGGAAAAGACAGCTGCATTTTCTGCAGCAGTTCTCCAAACCCAGAGGAAAATGTGATTACATAGTAGTTTGGACAGAAAAGACTGAGGGAATGTATATTGTCTTTAACTAGACAAGGAGTTGCAGGCATCACTGAAGCAGGAAGATGCAAATCTTTAGCAGGTTTCATTATGTTTGGGAGCTGGTAAGTTAGAGTAATTTATCAGTTTTTGGGGAAGGTAGGGAATGTGACATCAGCATGTCTAAGTTTGTGCATAGTGGTTTTCTCTTTATTTTGAGAGCTTATATGAAGCCTTTTTGTTCAGCATGTTCAGATCTAGGAAACAGGCAGAAAATCAAAGTTATTAAATGCTGAATAATAAATACAAAAGATTGATTTTCTTTTGGTGAAGCTTTCATTTGTAACTTGTATGTTTATTCAGATTGGTGTATGGTAGTGATATGATAGTTCCATTTTCTTTCAGAACTCTTGCATTGATCATCTGTCAATTAAATAATAAAAATCTAGATTTAACGTTTCAACACTAGTTAATCTGTTCAGATTAGTAATAGCTGAAAACAGTGAGTAATTTTAAGGAATTTGTGCTGTGCTGACTGGGCCTATTTTAATATTTGTAACCATTTCACTATCATGTGTAATTAACCTTGGATTGGACCAAACCATCTGCATGTATAAGAGTAAACATCATGTGTAGCACGAAAATTGTGTGCATCCTGGACTATTGCATAGGGCTAATGACCATGTTGGTTTTGAAGCTACATTTTTTTATCTATATTTGTTGCCTCTTTTCCTTTATGTATAGACAAATTCCTAAGGAACAAAGTACAAAACAGAGACTTTTAGGTATACTTTTCACACAAAGCTGATGTTTGCAATTTACATAAAGTAACTACTGAAAACTCAGGAGAGTGGTATTACAAAATGTTCTGTCTTTTCAATATTTAACTTGTTTGGGTTTTTTATTCTGAAACTTAATTTTCAGTAATGTGTCTCTTACACCCTTGTTAAGGGGAAGAAGCCATATGTTGCTAGCTTACTTTAAGGACGTATTTTAATAACAATGAAATGAAATTATAGCATGTATATTATTTTCATCTCTGGACAAAGTTATGATAAATTACGTCGTTCCATGTGTGCTTTTTCGTGCACCCCAGTAGTTGTTAGTCTCCCACTCCCCGAATATCTGAACTCTACCTCCCTGAGAAGAGTCCATGCTGTTCTCAATGAGGTGTGAAAGCAAATGATCACCACATGTATTATTACTTAGTCTAACCTACCTTTGCTAAAGATGTGAAGCAGTCAGCCTTTCTAAAACTTGTAAAGCTGCTATTAATTGTTATTAGCTGGTTTTAGTTGTTATTAGGTTGATGGAAATGTATATTCCCTTGTCCTACTTGTAATTTTGTAATCTTATCCAAGATCATAAAGGAAAAAATACTGCTAAGGTCTTGTCATCATTGCCAGCACCATGATTGCTTTACTTTAGAGTTAACTGATAGCATCATCTTTATTTGATTACTTGTCTTCTAAGTTCCTATGCAGCTCAGCTGTCAACGTGACAGAGCTGAAGAAAATGCTAGAGCACAGCTGGCTTTATACAGGTGTCTGCAGCAGACTGCAACTGTTTTTCAGTTTCGACTCGTATCTTTCATTGCTTCTTTTCCTCTGCTTTTCTGTCACCCTTCTTGGGAATATATGAGAGACCATTTGAGCAGACAGTTGAAGCATCAGATGCTCTGTCAACAATTTTTGCCCTCTACTTGGCTGTAGAGGTCACCAATACCTGAACAAGAAATTCCCCTTGTTGCAGGTAAAGTAAAAATCTTCAGCATTCTCATTGCCTGAAATTGCTTTTTTAAAAAAAGCCATCAGGGGCTGAGAGTCATGGTTTGACTTACAAGTGTTGCAAGCAAAACATTATTCCTAGATATTTTCTCCTTGACAATAGTACTGCTCATATTTGAAGTTTCATTTTAACTGCAGTTTGTTTTTCTTGTCTTGTTCCTCTGTACTAGGATTACTCCAGCGATGATACTAAACTAGAATACAATGTAGATGCAGCCAATGGCATTGTTATGGAAGGTTATTTATTCAAGCGAGCCAGCAATGCCTTCAAGACTTGGAACAGGTAATTATTCAGAACCTCTATTTGCTGCTTATAAAAATACTGCTTTTTCACCTGAATTCTGATCTCATTCATGATCTCTGTAACTCCCTGACTTCATAGTTTTGACAGAACACTGGGGTGACTCTGTTAGTTAACTTAGAGATGGTGCTTCAAAGCCATTTTTCCTTGTTTTCTGTCCTAGTTGCTCGCAAACCTTTCTCTTGTGAAAGCATATGCTAGGAAAGTGTTAGAAGACAGAGTAAAATGGAAGTTGTATAGCCATTGGAAGCAGAGAAACACAGTCAAGGACTCAAGTTATTTTTCCTGAAAGATAAGCAATGTAATTGTTATCCTTTAAAATTCCTGTCCTGGGAAGTGACTTTTGTTTTGTTTTGATGGCCCTTTTGGGAATTCAAAATATATTGCTAGTCATGTATCTTTAACAATGTATATTTTACTACTATTTAAATATTTTTCTTCCTGAGCAGGAATTCTTTTGCATTTCCAAGGGTGTGTGCTTTTTTCAAGGAAATATATATGCTGGAGCATTTACAGCACAATCAGATACAGTTCTTGAATTTTAAATACAATTTGTTGTGATATAGAGCTGTCCATGTTCTGCTATTTTTTCAGCAGTGCTTCTGTTAGACTATTTGCTGTGTTTCAAAGAATGTGCATTTGAGTGTGTGGTTCCTTACAATCTTAATTATTCTATACTTCCCTGAGCATATCAGCGCACCACAAGCGTGTAAGAAATTGGGATTGCTTCAATTAAATCTGTAGACTGATGCAAGGGCCACTGCTGTCAGTAAGACTGTATCTATATTAGCAAGTCATGAGCAACCAGTACAAAGGATTTTGCTTTGGATTGATTCTGGTCTGGTCCTTTGGCCTGATCATTCATCTGTAATTGTAATGTACCTTCTGGGTTAGTTTCATGCAAGCAGAATTCAGAGTTCTCCAAGACAAGTCTGTGAAGTATCAAAGGATGGCGAAGGGAGAAAACTGGGAGATACGCATCAAAAGCACCTTCCTGGTGTGAAGTAAAATGTTAGTGTAAGCATACTGAGAAAAATCTGCAGTAAGAGGGCAGGAGACTGTCCTTCATTGGATTCCCAAGGGGCTGAAAGGGTCATTTTTGCCAAGGTGCTTTGCAGGATTGACTGAAGGCAAAACTCTGTCTCTGGGTTCCTCTTTTGAATAGCAGGAAGGCCTTGCTCTGCATGGAGGTGACAGGAGGGAGCAGGACAGGAATGTCATCTTCCACATGGCTTCATTCCTAGTAATACTGTACATGTGTCTCATCTTAAAGTGGTTGGAGAGTAGGATTCAATTAAAACTAACTTCTGTATGTTGGTAATTTAAATGGACACCAAGTAAATAAGGAGAATTTGTAATTAAATCAAGGTACACAATGACATTCCTTCAGATTAAGTTACAGATTTGAACATACATAATAAAAGCATATCCAATATATGCAATAATAATATATCCAATATATAGCAATAATTTATTTAAGAGAGCAAAGATAAACTGCTCATTAATGAGTCAGAGCTGCCTACTTTTATTACATAATTGATATGTACTTAGAGTTTTTTCTTCTGTTTATCACAGGAGCATTCAATAAAGCAAAACCTTTAACCTTTTTAATATTAGATTTTTGATAATTTATCTCACTGTGATAGACTAGTTGGATGCTTTTAGGCAAAAAATAGGACTGGATATGCTATCTATAAACAGTTCTGAAATTGAATCAATCATTTTAATTTTGTATTCCACATATTCATGAACCATTACTACCTGTTATTAAACTACTGTTATCATACATAAAATATACATTTAAGACCTTCATAATTAAGACAATTTTTAATTTCTGAATCCAGCCTCCCATTTTTGCTATGTTTTAATAAAAATAAAGAAGTATTTTTGTTATTTTTATTCCTGAATACATTTGTAATTGCTTGCTATGCTGTAGGCACAGAAGGGGTCGCTGCCATTTTCCACTGCCTGTTTCACTTGATGGAATGATCATGCTAATTCTTTTCTTATTTTGCTCATTTTGCATTTTTCATTCCTTTTCCTCCTTTCCCTTATGTTTTAATCCTACCCCATTTTTTCACATGACAGGAAAAAGCCAGATCACATCAGGTACCAACCAGCTTCTTTTATACCTTCCCAATGTTTCCTTGGCACGCAAAAAGCTCTTCATTAACCCTGCATTTAATTTTGATTACTTGCAATGGATGTATAAGTGGCTCAGTCTAAGAAAATAACAGAAGGATTCTGCCTGGGATGCCAGTATACCTGCTGCTCAACTCCTTTAAAAGACTTAGAAAGATTGAGCTAGTTTTTAGCTAAAAAGAAATTAAAGCCAAGTTTCTGCACTCAAACTTCTGAGCATACAAGATCAATGTCTTGCCTTTTTCCAATTGAAGTTGATGAGATTTTTTTTTCTTATCAACTGCATTGGGAATAGATGTGCTTTTAAATGTTGTGCATTCTTAATCACTCTGTTTTAATTGTGTGCTGCTAGAGAAGAAAATTGTTTCTTCCTGAGAATCGCAAAGCACAATTCATTGTTTTATGTAAAATTCAAATTAAATTTTATATTTCTTTTCAGTATCACTCTCAGTTCTCAGAAATTGGAATTTTTTTTAATAGATTTTGCATTGTTTCCTATTTAACAAATACTGTTTTGAATTGTGTAGGTATAAATGATGGAAAACATTCCGTTTCTAAACAGCAACAACTGTATTTAAGCACTACAAAGTGAGACAGTGTAAAGTGCTTTAATATTCCCAAGAATGTTTTCTCCTTCACCATGCTTCTCTCTTGCTCCTGACAGAATGACACGTTTAAAGAAACTTTGGTAATAATCAGTACTTCCTGCACCCATGATGCCTAAAGATTTATGAAATTATTCTTAGAACTTGATAGATGTGGGTTACCCTATAGCAGCACCTTCAGTACAGAGACTGTACCTTGGAAGTTCCTGGCTGATGCTGGTGTAGACCCCCAGCAGTTTGCTACAATAGAGTGTAGAGTTTGTTGATGGTATTTGGTTAATGAAGAATAACTCCAAGTTTTTGGCCTGAATAAAACTGCTGTGGTGCTGACACCTTGCAGGGCAGCCTGACACTTTCATCTTGTTAAGCATAAAATAAAATATATTAACTCTGACATCTACTTCAAAAGTGTGATCTACAAGTTATCCTACATTCTAAATTGTTGATCTTGTTCGGTAAAAGTTTCTTTTAGAAAAGTACCAAAATATGCACCCTTTTTGGCTGGACTGAAAAATTTTCTGTAACAGATTTAATTTCTCTACTAGGAAAAAAAGGGACTGAAATACATTCAAAACTTCTAGACTAGGTTTTGAAGATGGCACAAATTCGTGTTACAATTTGTGTGTTCACTGATATCCAATTGATGAGATTAGAGCTTGTTTACTAGAGTAACTCATTAAGTACTTAGCTGTGGAACAAATGAAGCATTGCATTAATGAAGTTAATTCCCCTACCTAAGATTGTTATTAGAGGTTTGCTCCATTGCTCGTTGTCTTGGGGCGAGGCTGCTTTTTTTTCCCTTTATCACTTAGGCACTGCTTTTCATGTTGTTCTATTGTGTGTTACATTCAAAAAAAGCACATGAAAAAAGACTGAGTTTATTTCCTTTTCAAGTCTGCTTTTTTGTTGAGTTTCCTACATAAATATTAGCAATAACCTGCCTTATATTTGAGGCATACTTACTGCATCTGTAAATAGATAGTAAAGATGATACCTTTTCAATAGTAGTGACCAAAACTACTGCTGTTAATAAATTGAAAAAGTCAAGGACGACAGGAGATCCTGTTGTTGCTTTTTAAATTAAATGTATCTGCACAACATTTGAAAAGATTAACTGTTAAAAGGTAGAATCTCATCTGTCTACTAAGCACTAACTTTTCTAACAAATACTAGATTTTCTGTTTTGAATCTAACATTTTTTGTATATATTAATTTTTTTAATCATCTTTGTGCACTTCTTTCTGTGAATGGCTTGTGGTGGTTGAATAAATACATGGGGCCCTTTTGTTACTAATTGTAGTAAACTGTAGCTTGAAGCTCAACAACTTGTGGAGAATAACAAGATCTGTTGCAACACAATATTTTGTGCACTGTTACCATTCAAACTAACTGGCAATGCAGGAAAAAATGATGTGTGGTAAAGGTGGGGTATCGGAAATAATTGAGGAATGATGGTGTGGTAAACACAGGTTTGCCTTATAAGCCTAAACAAAACACAAGGTGTAAATTTCATTGAATTGTTTTTTACATTCCCTTCATTTTTGTCAGTATGAAGCAGTGCTGATTGGTTAGCTTTTATTTTGTGCCTCCCCAAAAGAGCAAGAAAGGTGTGGTTATGTCTGCTGGGGTTTTTTTCATTCAGTGGTCTGATAAAACATCATTGTTAGAGATCTGAGGCACACAGAGATCTGAGGTAATTTTTTCCAAGATGTGAGTGCTTTTTCCATTCTCTGAGTTGTATCCTATGTGAACAGTGAGTTTGACAAGGAAGGATACAGTTCAGAGGAGTTTTTAAGCATTATATTATCTTTTGGATTATATAGGATGCCTTCATTATATGTTTTATTTGATATTTTCCTTCAAGGCCAAGGCTTAAGTTAGGATCCTACTTAAAAGGTTTTTGTTGGGTTTTTTTTTAGTTTTTATATTCAGTCTTTTTATTTCAGGATCAAAAATTTTAAGATGTGCCCAATATAGATAGATATTAAACCTGCCTGGGATAGCAACACCAAAATATTTTTAGTGCCTTAGTAAGTTATTTCTTAGTTCTACTCTTAAAAATATTTCAGGATTAGTTTACATGGGCTTAAGTATTTTTGTTGTTCATACTATCTGAGTTTGTGTTATCAAACAACTACTTAAAATTGTAGCTTGCTGCTAAAATACAGAAGGAAATGTTCTTTGAATTGAAAATGTTTTGTGTGATAGCTTAGCTGATGTTGTCATAACATGAATGTGTCTGTTTAGGACTCAAATTATTTGAACCTTGCTTTCTTTTCTGTTTTGTCTCTGCCTTCCCTTTTTTCATTATTCTCACAAAATATTTTCCAAAACTGACAAAAGCATTACTTTTGTGAATTCTTTTATGCAGTCTCTCTGTAGACTGTATGTTAGCACATCTCAGGCAAATAAGCACTGTAAAATCAGTTATGTATTCTCTGGATGTCTCTTCATTTGAATAGGCGCTGGTTCTCAATACAAAATAACCAACTTGTGTACCAGAAGAAGTTTAAGGTAGGAATCAAAAACTGGCTTGGGGTAGTTCGGGGTTTGGGTGATGATTTTCCTGATTGATTGGGGAAACTGCTGACGTGGCATCCTGTGTGATCTTCAATAACCTACTACTTTTTTCTAAATTAGTTTCTCCCTTTGTAAAATGAGACTAATAGCTACACTGACAGATTCTGAGATTCCTGTGCAGTGACTTGTAAGCACATACTTTATTTGCTGTGGGTTTTGTAACCTAGTTAGAGCTTTAAAAGTTGTTGGTCCCAAAAGGCTTGTGCTCACTTGCTGGCAGTCAAATATTCCACGCTGTTCTCTGAGCAGTTGTGTTTAACTCTTTCAGGACTTGCTCCCTCTAGTTACTTACTGGCTCACATACCCAATTCAGCAATTGGGGAAAAAAAGCATGAAAGCTTTTGTTACGAAGCAGTCAGGGTTGCTATGTACATGTATTTACTATTGAAAATGCACAGCGGTTCAGCAGTCAGTACCTGCCTTGTTGCTTGTGGGAAGTGCAGTAGTTGTATGTTAAAGCAGCAAGTCCAGCTCTGCCCCGAGCCATAGAAGCTTTTTCAGTCGGGTTTTGGGCCCCTGCTCCTTTGTTTGCTGGTCTAGAATCTGCTTGTGCACCATGGAGCTGTAGCTGTTCTTCAGGTTGGAAAAAAATAGAGACTGTATGGAGATGGTGGGGTAAAAAAAAGAGGGAAGAGCTTATGGCAATTCATTCCTCTTCACTGCAAACAGACCAGGTTGAGAGGCTGTTCCTTGTTACCTGATGCTGTCAAATCAAGGGGCTTCATTTCTGTGGTTGGAGAGGAAACATGCAGTTGAGTTTGTGTGAGCACATTTGGTTGGGCATTTTATGTGTGTGAATTGTCATTTTTTTTTTTAACTGCACCTTTAAAATGCTGATAGCTCAGAATGGAATTCTTATGAATTGAATGAAATTTTCAAACCCACTGCATTCAGCTTCTGGTTTTTGTTTTTTTTTGTTTGACACTTATAATACTGCTGATTTAGGTATAACTTTTCTGATTTAATTGTGAGTTAATTGCATCTCTTAGAGTATCTTTGTAGTTTGTTTGTTTAAATTTAAGGTGTTGATTATTCACTAAGTTGGATTGTAGGTAAAAAGAGATTCTCCAAAGTTTGTATTAAATTTTCATTGAATATAACTAAATATTAAAATTTATCTAAATATATCCCGCTAAGTATCTCCAAATCCACTTAGTTCAGATTTTATTTTTGGAGGAACATATTAGTGCAAATAGGCAAATAGAATTAAATTATTAATAATTCAGGATTAAATTATCATCTCAGTATCAACTATATTATTTTTTTCTCTGTGACTTTTTTGTTAACTTTTGTCTCTTAGGATAATCCTACAGTAGTTGTTGAAGACTTGCGGCTCTGCACAGTTAAACATTGTGAAGACATAGAAAGACGTTTCTGTTTTGAGGTGGTTTCTCCAACAAAGTAAGGAGAAGTGATGGAGTATGTTTGTTTAAAAATAAAAATAATTACATTTAGTTGTTTTGAAATGTAAGATTAACGTTTCTCTTGGGATAGATCAAAGCAGGAAAAGTATCTGAAGAATTCTGTTCTCTGAAATTTTGGCTGGGAGTAAGTGATGCTGTGAGAAGTGTCCCTGGTATTTAGTTTGCTTTTGGCATTAAAATAAACATGCATTCTCGTGCTTTTTGCATAAATGGCTTGTGGTGCAGAGCTCTGCTGTGTCTTAGTAGTAGCTGATACTATCAGCTGCTTGGTAGTGTAGAAAGTAGGTCTCAGTTTCTCCACATTTCTGATTGGTGCAATGAGAGAGAAGCACATAAATAAGCTGTTGCCTCAGTGATTTTAAGTTATACTTCAGAATGCACTAAATGAAACTACCGATTAAAATTATTTTTTATTTCCAGCAGTGCATTGGGTGTAGTTGGGGAAGTTTGGCATCCTGCCACAGCAAGGGCAGGACACGGTTTCCTCATTAGTGATTTTGAGATGTGACCATATCTAAGTTTTTGATACAGGGTCAACCTGCTTTTAGGTTTGGATGTTGTCTACACTCCCCGCTCCTCCTTACATTTCTCTTCTGAACAGACTGCTGTCCATCCTGATGTTTGCATCCCCAGTTGTGGGTCACTATAACATGCATTTTGCTCTTCCTTGCCTGTGCTTTTTCAACCCATAAGTGCTGGAACAGTTTTATACTTCATGACCTATTTCTTTTACTGTTGTTGAGGAAAGTAGTTCATTCTTTGTCAGAGAGCTTTAAAATTACTCTCTCGATCTCAGTGAATCAAAGTGTGTTTTCAAGGACTGATACCTGTGTCTTGTGTCATGGGGGTAAAATGCATTTGAGGATATAAAAATGAAAAATTTGGAATAAGAAAAGGAATAGGAAGCTAAGCCATTCTCAGTGGTTTTGGAAGAGTAATTTCTGTATCTATTAGCATTACCTGCAAATATTTTGAAATAAGGAGTTTGCAACTCACAAAGGCTCAGCTGCTTTGTTACCTTAAAGTAAATGGGTTTATTAGATGATGCCTACTAAACAATATACTTATGGTGATAGCGAGAAAGTTGCTCCATAAAAACAGACCCCTGAGCAATGTGTTGCTGGGTTTCAGCTGCTTGGCCACTCTGTCTGAGTACTTTGATTTTTCACAGGAGCTGCATGCTTCAGGCTGACTCGGAAAAGCTGCGGCAGGCGTGGATTAAGGCTGTTCAGACCAGTATTGCCACAGCATATAGAGAGAAAGGGGATGAATCTGAGGTGAGTTTAAAAATCCACCAAAAAACAACCCACCCTTTAGATCCTGAAAATTTTAAATATGTAAAACCTCTTTTAATGAGAGGGAAGGAAAAAAAGAATCCTTTTTTTGTCTTTCAGTGGAAATGCAATGGAATTTTGAAGGCTGTGAATTATATCTAATCTGTCTTTCACTTCATCATCTTAAAATTACTATTGCCTATATGGTTTTTTTTGAGATTGTTCTGTAGTGTGATTAAAATTCATAGGATATTCTTATATTCAGTTTTATATATCTTCTGAATATCTAAACATTTTTTTTTAGTTCTGTGGCTTGCCTTGGCAGAAGAGACTTTTCTTGGATTTTAGTTCACAGTCAGTATCTGTGGGACTTTTAATTTCTTTAATTGACCACGTGTCTCTTTTTTGGTTTGTTTCTTTTCCCTTTTAGAAACAGGAAAAGAAATCATCCCCTTTGACTGGGAGCCTAGAATCTGGGAGTGAGACAAAAGAGAAGTTGTTGAAAGGAGAGAGTGCTCTGCAGCGAGTTCAGTGTATTCCTGGTAATGCTGCCTGCTGTGACTGTGGTTTGGCAGATCCTCGCTGGGCCAGTATCAACCTGGGAATCACATTGTGCATCGAGTGCTCTGGGATACACAGGTTGGGAAACTCCTCACAACTGCATTTGATTTGTGCATTGACTTAATTAGGAAGGGTGGTGTTTGCCTCTTCAAAGGTATATCGAAAGAAAATTAGAGACCCTTGTTTGTAAACAGAATTAAGGTAACTGCTTTATTTGCATAAATTAATGGTAAATCTGTTTGAGGTAAGATATAACATGAAGTTACAGGTTAATGTGGTTTTTTTCCATGCTGTTTAGGAGCTTGGGAGTCCACTTCTCAAAAGTAAGATCTTTAACGTTGGATTCATGGGAACCTGAACTCCTAAAGGTATGATAGTATTTTTGAAACAGGTTTCTGTTTGGTACTTAGATTGTTGTTTTAAAGCCTCCGCATCAGAAAGTTCAATGCAGGAAGCATATTTGTACCCAGTGTACGTCTTGCAGTTTCGAGCAGAAAATGTTTATAGTTGTGTGTTGGTTTATTTTAATTCACACTTTCTTACAATCCGTAGTTGTTTGTGCTACAAACTTGCAATTCAGAACAACTTAAAACGCCTTCAGGTTCACAAGTGCACTCTGAGTAGCAAGTTTCATCTGATACTTTCAACATATAAAAAGGCAAATCTGTTTACAAACTAATAATGTCTTTCAGTGGGCTGAAAATTTTGGAAGTGATATATCAGCCTAAAGCATGATCATACTCAAAAATTTGAATGTCAACTCTTAATAGTGAGATGCTTCTGGCTTATAGGAGAATACTCATGCAACTGCTCTTATGTGCTATTTGTGTGCCAAATTGCTAGCTTGAACAACGGTTGTAAAAATCATGTGACACTGAAATCCTGAAATAGGAACTCGTGCATGGATGCATGCATGCAGTTGGGTAACTCATGCAAAGCATTTGTTTCTAGCTGTGATGTTCTGGCACTTAGGTATTGCTTCTCTATGCTGAACAATCAAAAGACAATGTCCTTTGTTTGTGGTTAAATAATTTTAATATCAATGTGTTCATGCTGAGAAAACAACCAACCAATCTCCCCCACACCCCTGCCCCCCCGAAAAAGAGCTGTTCCTCTTGTACTATTCATGTAAATACCAGCATTAAGCATTCTACCTGGTATTAGAAACAAGAAATCTGTTTGCAATCCATAGGGCCAAATTCTCCTGTAAGTATGACCTCCAGGCTGATTTTTGTCTTTGTTCTTTTTCTATAGTTGTATCAGATTATTATTTAGCAAAAAATGTCCATTGGGTAATTGATTGAATTATCTCTTGCTGATGGGGTAAGAACAGCTCCTGGCAAAGCTGGTGGAAAGAGCACCTTTGTTAGTGAGGCCTGCAGGTGTCATTCTGGTGGCTGTTTTTTCATGCACTTTAAAAGTGACTGTATTTTTTTGTTATCTTACTCAGAATTTTATCTCTCTGTTCGCTGATTGTTTCATTATTATCATATAAACCCATGCTTATTTCTGTAAGTATACTTTTACTAGTGAAAACACTAAGTTGTAAATATAGGTTGAGTGAGGTTAAACACAACTGAATAGCTACCTATTTGCAACTATATTTATTTATTTTGCTTTATAGCTTATGTGTGAATTGGGAAATGATGTTATAAATAGAATATATGAAGCGAAGTTGGAAAAAGTGGGAGTAAAGAAGCCTCAATCTGGAAGTCAAAGGTAGTATTTTACTAGCAGTGCCTGTTGCTTCCTTTTATTGTTGCTTCCTTCAGCCTCCACCTGTAAAAGATGCTGCCACTTCACTGCGTTACACTCCTTTAGTGTACTTGTTTCCCTGTACCACCAGTAGGTCTTGCTCTCTCCGTTTTCTCACTCTCTCTCTTTATTGGATATTCTTCTGTTGGTCCCTTTCTGCTTCTCCTGTTCGTTTCTTCTTTTTGTGATCTCACTCCCTCCTTTTGATGACAGCTCTAGAGCATCACTGTGGACAAGTGGATTTTGTTTCCTCTCTGCTTGGTACCAGCTCAGCCAGCTGTACTCAGTGTGTGAGTGCTCCTGGAAGGAGCCTGTTGCTGTGCCTTTTGTTTACAGTGACTTTGTTCTTCCATTTGACTTTTGTTCCCTGATGCTCAGAATGTTCTCATCTTCCTACCTACATTGTACATGAGCTCTGCTGCTTTACAGCAGCCTTCAAGTCATTGTACTGCTGTCTTCTATTTCTCTGATGCTAATCTGTGTTTGAAGGTGGATTCCTAATGTTTTGTGCTGCTGTATAGGATGTCTCTTAAAACTTGGTTTTTTACTACCTTTCCAGTTCTGTGCTGCTTGCTGCCCAGCAGTTTTATAGTATAGAAAACTGCATTTTGTGAAGTGTTGGCAATTTGGAGACAGTGGTAATAATATAAACAAAGTAGGAGATTTGCTAGGTATTCCTTCTAGTGGTAACTGCTTTTCAGCAGTTTCAATGCAATAATTACAGCCCTTTTTGTCAGTTTGGCACAACTGCTGTTGTGTCTTAAGCTGATAACCTCAGGTTACAAGAAAAAATACTTCAGTATGAGATATGGAACTGACGGCTGTGCCTACCTAAGGCTTGTTATTGTTTTCTTGTGTAATCCTAATGTTCCTGTAACAAATGTTGCAATTTATATTTGCATAAGAAACTAATTATATGTTTATTAATAAGTTATTAACATGTATAAAGGTTTAATACAGGTAACATAGAGTAACTAATGCTTATTTCTTCCACATACCACTTTCCAAAGTCTCTGTCTGAAAGAAAATACATGTATATAAACTTAACAAAATTACTTTCTTTTGAGCCTTGTGTAAAATTTATTCAAGAATCCAGAAAGTGACAGTGTGCTTTTCATCTTTCTGAAAATGTGCTATTAGGTGTGTCTTATGTGCAATGCCAAGCTACAGTTTTGGAAACTTACTTTAGTACAAAATAGACATTCTTTTAATACATGAAAATACTAAAATATTAGCTTACTAACTCTGGGGATTTTGTATATGACAGGCAGGAGAAGGAGGCATACATCAGAGCAAAATATGTGGAAAGAAAGTTTGTAGAAAAGCAAGCTGCATCAGCACCTCTGCCTGAGTCTGGAACAAAAGTTTTGCCTCCAAGTCAGGAAGAGAAAAGGCACAGTGGCCCTGAAAAGTCCCTTTTGGCAGGGGAACAAGGTGCAGCATCCCAAAAAGGTATTTGCACACTTCTCTCCTTAGCTGTATTACCCATCTTCTTTTTAAGGTAACATATTTTTATATTAATTGACTTCTGCACTTCTGCCTCATGCAGAGAATTTGGAATCTGTTTTTTAATGTGTTGTAGCCTAGTGTAGAGTGTAGGGGAGAAAAGACTTCTTCAGAGATGTGCATTTTTACATGGGGAAGGACTTGGAGTGGGGATGCTTATAATTCAGAAACTTATTAACCACCTTCTTTCCTCCGTATTTTCATCCTTCTTGATTTTTCCAATAACGTTCTTTCCTGCCCTATCCCTTCCTTACTGCCTGCTTTGTGCTTTGCTAACCTGCATGTCCCAGCGGTTGCTGTAAGTAGCGACGAGGCGAGGCGGGAGTCTCTGTTCTGTCCTGATGAACTTGATTCACTCTTCTCCTACTTTGATACCTCTTCAAAACTCCGTAGTAGTAAGTACTACAGCTGTGGCGTGTTCAGTATTTGCACTAATGATCCATCGTGTGTTGTGGCCATCTCCCTGCTTCGATCTGTTGTCTCCAGGCTGTTGCATTGCTTAGTATTTTCATGAAATAATTTAAGCTTTTTTACTTATCCTGATTTTTTTTTCATTTCTAGTTATATTTGACATTTATTATTATTACTGTTATTGTAAATGTCATGGTTACAAAATGTGACTTCATATTTTTCTATGGATGCATTAAGAATACTGAATAATAACTAGCCATTTTTTTCAAATTGTGTTCAGGACCAAGTATAAGAGCTTGCTTTATTATCATGGTATCTGTGAAGAGCAGGTAGCTTCAGCTCTGCGTAGTAATTGCAGTTTCTCCCCAAAACAGTCCGAAGCAGTGA
This sequence comes from Struthidea cinerea, assembly GCA_013397865.1. Classification (NCBI taxonomy): domain Eukaryota; kingdom Metazoa; phylum Chordata; class Aves; order Passeriformes; family Corcoracidae; genus Struthidea; species Struthidea cinerea. Next base: position 900,889 of record VZTI01000221.1, read on the forward strand.
CAGTGGGATCCAGCCGAGTGCTGATGACAGCAGAGAACACCTTGCCTCTACTGTATCAGCCAACAGTTTGTATGAACCAGGTGTGTTAGGCTTTGCACTTTAAGATGAAAGTTTAATCACTTGGTAACTTTTTTTTTTTTTTTACAAAAGGTGCTTGGTGATACAATTCATGTCTGCTCTCCCAGTTGAAAGGCTTTTACAAGGGTAGAATTTACCTGAGTGATCTTTCCTTTGGGCTTGCTACCAAAAATGAAATTTAGTCCTTCTAAATGGGTTCAAAAACTATGGTTTTTTCCAGTCAGATGAGACCGATCCCAAAACATTGATTTTTTTGCAGATAGAGAAATGCTGTATTTTGAGAAAGACAAGTCTCCACAGAAATGCATGATCGTTTCATAAATACATAAATCCATGGAGATAGAATTCCTGTTGAGTCACAGATAATAGGCTTTTATGTGTTATTTGTGCATTCTTGCTTAATTTTTCTGTTTCCTATTTATGTGGAGTTGACCAAGTCTTTAAACATTACTCTCTCTACTCAGAAGTTCCATAAGTTGATGAATGAAATTATTTGCTAATGTTAGCAGGCTGTTCTCACAGATGTATTGAGTTTGGCTTCGCAAAATTTCCAAAGCATTTCTTTATAAAGCAAACCTATTGTTCTACATCAAAGCACTCTTCTAAGGTGTATTTTAAATCCAGTAGTTCACAGCTGTTATTGCAGGCAAGCAGCACATGGCTTGGATCTTTTTTTGTCTGTGTTGTAGAAATATTTACGATGCTGTAACTCACAAAAGCTTTCATGTAACAACGTCTTTATCTCCCAGACTTCACTCTGTATAACTGTTATTGAGATGAAGAGAAAGAGTATTGCTTTAGTCCAAAAGATTATAGCCACAGCAAGTAATTGGTAAATGACAGTGGTATCTATTAAAAAAATTAGGTCAGAACAGTATTAGCCTCTTATTCAGGTGTAGCAAGCTGTTGCAGATAAAGATATACTCGTATGACTACATCTCTGCAGAAAATTAGTTTTATTCATATCTTGCACTTTAGAGTAAAACACACTCCAAACCTGAAACAATTCCTTAGAAATTACGTGGAATATATAGATTGAAGGATACACACATGTGCCAGTAATGTGGAGAGAATGTTTTCTGTGCAATAGTAGTTCTGTGAAGAGACTCTGCCTGAATGCTGGAGCTAAAGGCACTTGTGACTTCCCCTGGCAGAATGGGGCAGCAATACATAGCATTCTGCAAAAGCTGAGCTGCCTATTGTCGGAGACGTGATGTTTTGATCAGAATTCCAAGAAGTACCTTGTAAAAACAGGGATTATGTAAGCAATTTTTTTTTTTCTTTTTAGAAGGAGACAAGCAAGAGTCTCCAGTGTTCTGTGACTCCAAGCAGCCTAGTCCAGGATTGCAGTTGTATCAAGCTGCCTTTGAGAAAAATCTTCCTCACATGGCAGAAGCGTTGGCCCATGGAGCTGAAGTAAACTGGGTCAACATGGAAGAAAACAAAGCAACGCCACTTATTCAGGCAGTGCGAGGGGTATGTGATATACAGCTCCAGTGATGGGGGAGGAGGGCAAGGGAAATAATGATATTTCTGTGTCACTGTTCCTTTTGAGCTGCTTGCTTCACTAATGAATGATAATGTGATGCTGAAGTTGTGTTTACAGTGTTCTTTCAAAGTTGTTTCTGAACTATTTTTTTTTCCTGTTAATGCTTTGTTTGGAATTCTATATCCTAGTAGTGTTTAAAGTTGATATGGAAGCAACTCCCTTTTGTTTCCTTTGCCATGTGGCTCAGTGGTGAGAAGGCAGAAGAGGTTTGGTTTGATTCTAGAGATCTGGTGCTGAGTTGTTTCTTTGTTTTGATTCCATAGGGTTCATTGGTTACTTGTGAATTTTTGCTGCAGAATGGGGCCAATGTGAACATCCGAGATATGAAAGGAAGAGGGCCCCTGCACCATGCCACTGTTCTAGGACACACTGGGTAACTCACTGTCCCACAATTTCTACATGGCCATCCTTTACTATATCTGTTCATGTGAAGCTTCTTCATTGCCCCAGATATTCTGACATTTTAATAGTATTTCAGGTGATACAAGTTTTTCTTAAGCTCTGGATGTGAGAGGGGAAATAATATTTTGATTCAGCAGTCTCATCCACTAGAAAAACACACATGTTTTCTAATGTGGATTAAATAAAGGGTTTGCTTATTAGTCTGTTAACATGTTCTAGATGAACTGCACTATTTTGATATATATGAGACTTTTGGTGATTTAAATACATTGTATCTAGCTTGACTTTATTAGTTTTTTTCCTTTATTGTCAAAAGTATTCTTCAATGTTTTTTTTCTAAACAGACAAGTGTGTTTATTCCTAAAACGAGGAGCAAACCAGCATGCCACTGATGAAGATGGGAAAGATCCACTGAGTATAGCAGTGGAAGCTGCAAATGCAGACATTGTAACACTGTAAGTTCTACATTCTGTTTTCTGACTAGACAACTTAGATTTTGCTATTCTGTTTCAAGTTAAAAATACAAGAAATGTCAAAATACCTTAACATAAAAACAGGGGGAACAAAAGAAAAATCAAAATGCACTATCCGTAGGTGACCTCTTTGACGTGAGATTCAGAAGAGCTTTGTAGGTCTTGCATTGTAGTCTTTTTTGTGCTTTAAAGATGACGTTGTTCCTTTTGTTTTCTGAATGGCAGGTTGCGTTTAGCAAGGATGAATGAAGAAATGCGTGAATCAGAAGGACTCTATGGGCAGCCAGGTCAATACTCTACTAATAACCACACTGAAATGCAGTATAAGAAGTGTATACAGGAATTTATCAGTTTACAATTAGATTCTTAGTGTCCGAGGGAAATTTAAGATTGCTTCATACAATAATGTTTTTTATAAACCAACACATTCTAAAGCTTCATTGAAATTCAGTGGTGTGACTTTGTCAGAGTATTTAGGGAACCTAAAAGGAGACTGTTTAAAAGAGCATCATTATAGCAATGTGTTACTACAGCCATGACCACCCTCTTCTGCTAGTAGTTGTCCACAGTTTTCTCCTGTTGCTGTTCCATTGATATCTGTGTAATGTTAGGATTTACCTGACATTATTTAGTAGCAGCTTTCTGAATCAGCTTGCTCAGAGACAGTTGAAAAGTTCATCTTATTCCAGGACACCATTCTCCTTCCTGTGGAATGGTCTGCTTTTTCTTTTTTAAGAAAAAAATGCTTGCACACCAATGTAAAAAATGTACATCAAATATTTCAAACTAACTCCAGACAGAAATAGGAAAGTATTATTTCCTTAAATTTTATTTTTAAATATTTTTATTAGTTAAGATACTAATAAGAAACAAAACAGTCATTCTTAAGTATGTATTTTTGTATGCATAGTATCTTTCTGTTTGGTTAAAAAACAAATAGAAGCTGGCAGATACTTGAGCCAACTCCAGCAAGAAAGTAACAAATTATATTTAATGGATATGTGCAATTTTGTTCTCAGGCACTCAGTCCAAATTTACACAATGTTGTGATGTGATATTTGCTTCCATAGGAAGGTAATTTAATATCATGCAACTATCAATAATGAAGGCACGCTTGGTTGTGAAGTTAGACAGCTAAAAACACCCTGCTATCCCTGGCAGAAGTGAAAGGTGAACTTTATTTTTAAGGCTGAGTGCTGAATACTCTCAGTTCACTCCTATAAACCCCTTACATGTTTCCCACTGATTCATAAGGATTGGGCAGGGGGGGTGTTACCAGACTGCAGCTGGAATATAGTCAAGGGGCAACACTGAGTCTCATGTTGGAATCCTAGATGAACTCTATTAAATAAACCAAGTTTATTTCATTTCTCCTTAAGAACAGGGGTTTTTAAAATACATTTTTGAAATAGGAAATTCAAATTAAAGCAGTAAAAGTACTATAGAGGCTCAGGCATTCAAATGCTTTCTTTGACAGAGCTACAACTAATTTAAAACCATTTACTCAATTATGAGCTCAAATGAGCTCAGAAAACATGGCTGCTTATACAAAAAAACCCCCTATTGCCAGTGTGGCCAATTTCAATATAAAGCTGTTTTTGAATACAGTGCCTACTACTTCACTGATAGTCTGAAGGTAACAAATACTGAAGTATTTTTGAGTTTCCTCATTTTTATTTTAAGAGGTAGAAATAATTATTATCAGTTTCAAATAGTAAAATGCCTTTAAGAGGTATGTATTTTGGCTAAAAAACTCTGTGCTATATCATAAATGAATATTTTTAGATCATTTAATTGACCTGTCACAAATCCAAAATGATTATAAATCAGAAAATATCTTTCTATAGTTTGTACAAAAAGCCTCAGTTGGTTACTAAACATTACAAAATGTTAATTGAAACACTTCACTCATAACACATACAGGCACTACTTACATGAAAATGTGAAGTACATGGGGAGACTTTTCCCTGATAATTTATTTAAAATAGTATTTAGACACATTCTTCAGTTAGGTAGATGAATTAAAAGGCTAGCAAAGTCTTTCATTGAAAATGTTGTGACCTTTTTATCAGTTTGTATTGCAGTAGAATCTAGAGACTGCAGTTGATAAGTCTGGTCCAGATACTTTACAGCTGGTAAGGTGAGATGGACAGTGAAGAGTAGATTTGCCACAACAGGCAGAGGTTGCCCAAAATCAGGGGGAGGCTTTAATAAGAATAACTTCTGAAATTAAGGCCACAAGCTGTTGCACAGAGTCCCAGCCAGGCAAACTTACTGTATCTTTGGATACCACAGGTCTGCCCCCTTCACTTTGTTACTTGTTGAAGTCTCTTTTAAAAGCTGAAGTCAATATTTGAGTGTTTTGAATGTTTGTGTCTGCTGTAGAAGGGTTGTGTCAGTGTAAGCACAAAACCTGTCTGCTGTCATGAGGTATCACACCTTTATGTGGTTTTAAGGGATGCAGGTCTTTTTCACTGCATGTACATGTTAAATTATCTGTACTGCCCTTACTTTAGAACTCCAGTGTTCCAAAATTATGATTCTAGAAGAAAATAAGGAAAATAAGACAACTGTGTATTTGCTGGGAGCTATGTGAGGGTAAATATCATTGTATGAGTTTGCTGTCATCAGAGTGAAGCCAACTGCCTACTTGTCAGCTCTAGCAATGCAGCTGATAATTGCTCGTGTAGCTAATGGCATCAAAATTTCTAATTTAAATATATTTGGCTGGTTTGAGCTACTGAGAGAATGAATATATTGCTTTGCAAGGTACAGTTGGTCTTCCAAAATATTCCTTGACTGGGAACTAGCTGAAACCAGCTTTAAAAGTTCATTTCTGGTGGTAGAAGCCATATGCACCGTAGTACTGTTTCTGTATAATACTTGAGTGCTCACCTCCTGGTGCTACAGTACGTCTTGCTAACTCTGATATTAGCATTGCTACTTTTTCTTCCTATCTTTTCTTGAATGTATGATGTGTGCCTTTTGAGTTACTCCAGTGTTAAATGGTAAAGCAGTGTTACAGTATTTTTGTACATAGAATCTGCACTTTAGGGAAAACATTGCTTGGAAAGGGAATTTCCAGAATTCAACTTTAAAGTAGAATTTTAAAATAATTATAAGGTTTACAGTATTAAGTATTTTAATGCAACATAGAAACTAAAGGGGCACTTTATTTTAGTCTATTTTTGTATGTAATATTTTTGTTATGTAATAGAGTCAAAACTAGAGCCACAATGTATCTTGCAAAAATAGCTTTTTTTTTCTTTCAAGTTCATTTGAAAGAACCAAGTATGGCAACTTGAACTGCAGTACTCGTTCACCAGTGGAACCCACTTCTGTATTAAAAGCGTAATTGCTTTTGTCACAGAAGCCGAATTCTGCTTTGTGCCCTTCATAGCTGTTCTTTCGGTGAATGTTACAGCTCCATTCTGTGCTGGTCTCCCAGAGCAAACAGTTCCCACAAGCTGTTTCAATAAAACCTGTCCTGTGCCTGCTTCATCTCTAGAACACAGAATCACAGAATGGTTTGGGTTGGAAGGGACCTTAAAGATCATCTAGTTCCAACCTCCCTGCCTTGGGCAGGGACACCATACTTGAAATTAAATCTGAAAACCAAAAGGGAATTTCTCTAGAACTGACTTTTCCTAGTAGAGCAGTTTTGAATGTATTAATCTTTTAAAGTTTGGGAAGAATTGTGTCACTGCACTGTTAAATATTTCTGGAAGGTCAGTTATTATTTATGAAAGTGTTTTTAAAAGAATGGAGTCTCATCTCCAAACGAATAATAGTTTTAACATTGGAAATGTGCATTAAAAAATGGAAAAACAAAACAATGTAACTTTTCCCAGTAGTGCAAACTTTTAAGCACAAAAACATTCTTTTCTTCCACAGTCATGTTAGAAAAAAAAGAAAATCTTCATTTTCAACGTACATGATGAGATTTTGGGTTGATTTCTTTGTAATGCTATTAATCAAACTGTCAGCAAGAAACAGTAGTGCTGGGATCTTGTGTCCTGTGTGGCCATCTGTGTTGGGAAGACTGTAAAATTTGGATGGCTGCATAGTTCCTGACCCAACCAAATGTTTGATGCATTTAATTCCTTTTGAAGACAAAAGGGTATGGTTAGCGTTTTAAAACAGAACTTGAACTCAAGGCCCAAAATGCTCCAACAGATGAAAGAATGTGAAAATGAATGAAAAAATGGCCATTTTAAAGTGGCAAAAGAATGACTTGGCAATGACTCAAGAAGTAATCACTCCTGAATGTGTTTTCCTGTGTAGACAGGGAGAGAGAGGGAACACATTTTGGAATATGTTCTAGTAGTAGAGTTGTGTTTAAGCACAAAGGGTGAAGATTTTAAAAAAAAAAGACTTAAAAGGGAAGTATCACTGTTCTTATAGATCAAACTGAAAAGTGTAATGAAAGATGTAGATGAAATGAATGTAGACATTTTGTATTTGCTGAATAGACCAAAATAATTTATGAACAATAATTTATCTTCTTAAGATTGCTTTTATATATATATATTATTGCTTGCTGATTATTTCTTTCATGGAGAGTTCTGTTTGGCTGTAAGAATTCTGATCTCTGTTTCCAAGTAAATCTTTATTTATGCCATAGTTCTATTTTTCTGTAGAGAATCTTGGTTAGCATTTCCTTGCAAAAACAAGGATTTTATTCTTTAATGGCTAATAAATATTTTTTCTTTTTAAGTTGCTTTAAAGTGCTTTACTTTGCCTTTCTAACTCTGAACTTTCCTCTGTGTGGCTGCCTGTGAGGTACTATTTCAGGTATAGTTTGGCATTGTTTAATTTGCTTCTACAGAACATGCATGCAATTAACCAGTCCCTCAGAGTTCACATCAGCATCACTCCATCTAGAAGCAGTCTTCATACATGAAAAAGTGTAACACAGTAATTGATAGCACAATAGGGCATTTGTGCAATGGTGGGTGATGTTGACTATCACAAATGTTTAAAACTGTTTCTCTTTTCTACCTAGGAGATGAAATTTATCAGGACATTTTTCGTGACTTTTCTCAAATGGCATCAAATAATCCAGAGAAGTTAAACCGCTTCCAGCAGTCAGATTCCCAGAAGTCTTAATTGTCAAGAAGGAAAAGAACCTGAAGCTTATAGTGCAAGTCTTTTTTTACTTTAACAGAATGAATTGTATGCATTTTGTTAGATAGTTTGGATAAAATGACCACTCCAATGTAGCTTTAGATTGTGGTAGCTGGGGAAATGTATGAGTTGGTTTATGTTGTACAGTACGTATACCTCAGCAGCTGAAGATGTTTAAAACCCCTGAGTACCTGCTAGCTCAGTGTAAACCAGCCCCCGTTACACGTCCAGCGTTTGCAGCTCACACTCGGAGGTGGCAGAGCACGGCTGGAGCGCTGCGGGCTCCGACTGCAGGATGGCCACAGCAGCTTTGCTACCCAGTATCATCCGCTGTCATCTGTCGCCCTGTTGCCATAGAGAATTTGTGCCTCTGACAAGAAGGTCTGGGTTGCATTTTCTGGGACTGTTTGGAAGGGAAATTGGGTAATGACTTACTGAGTTGTCCTTCCATTTGTGGGGCTGCAACTCAAGAGATTCTCTTGTTCCTGCGCTGGCTCTGGTTATAGGTAGGCTGTTCATAGCAGACGTGATAACTCCTGCTCTTTTGCAAGCTCTTTCACAGTGGAAGCTCTAGCACCAGGCTGGCCTTTATGCTGGTGACTGCAGGTCAGTCACAAAGGGATATATCCTGGGGACCAAATTCCTAAGAGCAGTCCATTTTCCTTTTATTTTTTGTTTTTCTTCTCCTCTTAAATTAAACTTTCGGTGCAGCAAGTATCCTTCTAAATGAGCATGTGGAACCTTTCATGAAAAATAAACTTAATCCTTTTGGACATGATGTGGGGTTGGTTTGTAGTATTTTGACATGAAAACTTGAAACTTGAGACATGAAAGTAAATATTGAGCCAACGAAGTTTGTGGAGAAACTTTTTTGTAAAAAGTCTGTTGCTACTTTTTGCTGTTCTCATTACTAGCCCTAAGCTGAGTATAAGTCTCATGTCTTGCAGCCACCCTAAGTTTAGGCCAATCAATCCTTTATATGAGGAAGCAGTAGCCCTTGTATAATCCGTAGTGATGACAATTTGCTTTATTCAGTGGTGAGCCCCACTCTGCCCATGTGCATGTATAAATGGTGTCTCTAGATATATGCTTTTATATCAAGTTATTTATACCTAGATAATAATCCTCCTAAACCCCAAACCAGCAGATGCAATTCTTTATCCTCTATTTGTCTGCCCTATGGAGACAAGTTAAGCAGAGTTTTTAGGTGACATAGTATCAATGTGAGTTTTCAGTAATCCTAATAGCTGTGGCATTATGTTAACCTACTGTTTAAGTGTATTTAGGAAACAAATTGGCTTTTCTACAAGGAAAAATAAGCAAAACTGGGATAAACCAAATTGAAATCTGTAAACTATGGTAAACTTTCTGTCATGTTAAATTTTAGGAAGGTATTTCAAACATTTGTAATTTTGCATCAAATGTATAATAATGTATCAAATCTGCATATTATTATTGCTACAAAATTAGTACTGTTGTAGAATTGTCCAGTGGATTTTATTTCCAAGCAGAAGAATCTTACAAGACAGTTCTTGCTTTGTATGTGGTCTAATTATGGTAGGAAAAGCAGATTCTGCCCATTTAAAGTGTGCATTTAGTCTGAATAATAGGAAACTTAAGGACATCGCCTGTAAGCAGTAATTTTTAGTAAGCTGGTTTTTAAATAGCTATGAAATTATAATATACTTCCTAATCAGCAGTTATTTACCAGCAAATGAGTGTTTTAGCAGATCTTAGAGAAAGTCAGATTCCTGGTGGACAATGTAAGATATGACTGCATAATATTCACCGTAGACATAGGCTTTTCTAAATGTTTGTCTTTCCCAGCCTGGCTGGCAGGCAGTGTATAGTGTGATTGGCTGGAATGTAAAGCTGCCTAAAGCTTAGTGGCATAATTGCTGTCGTAGTCCAGGCTGCTGGAAAAAAGGTCTGAGACACTCATTTCAAATCTCTACTGGTGACTTCTTCCCTAGCCACAAAATCTCTCTGACAAATTTTGCAGGATGACTTCTCTAGACTAAAAAGTTGCTTCCCTGTAGCTCTACAGATCCATGTGTTGCATTCCTGACTTTCATCTGCCTGGGAAACAGTATCAGACTGTCTATGCTAAGGGATGAATCACACACCTGATTGACAGGTTGTGTGACTTGTCAGGAGTGCAGGAGTTTTAATGGTTCGGGGAGTAGGTGTGTCACTTGTGATCCTGCAGCCTTGTTCCCCTGTCCTTTCAGGTATGGTAAGATGGCCAGTATAAACTGCACTCAGTTAAAGCCTTTTTCAGGTCAGGTGCAATGGTGACATGTTGCTCATCAGCAGAAATTAATATACCATTGAATTACATGAAATGTGTTGATGGCTCAGTCTCACCAGGCTCTGGCAGGCTCCATGTTCCATCCAGGGCCTCTGTGACTCACAGGATTCAGCCCACAGTAGTGTGATTATCACCATGGCTCTGAAGATCTGGATTCCATATTGAGTTTTGACTCATGGTAATCTTCTGCTCAGTAATATTAAGAAGTTCCATTTCTGTTACAAAGTGAATCTAAGCGGAATAGTAGGCAGTAAGGTTCCATTGTGGGTTAACATCTTGTACTTTGTACCAGGCAATGGAAAGGTTCAATTCCAGTTCATGTTTCTCTGTAGGTATGAAATATAGTAGGTTTTAATTGGTGAGGGACAAAGCAGAATATTCCTAACACATTTTAAAACCATCTTTCACCTGGATTTTTAGTAATTTTCTATATTAGCCTATTGAACCATAATATAATATCTTTCCTATTTATAGATCATGTGTTCCAAAAGTCTCTTGAAACAACAAGAGACATACATTGTAACGCATCTGATTTCAGAGGTGTAACTTACGTCCATTGCATGTTGATTAAAATAGTGTCTGTGGTGGCTCATTAGTGGTATCAATTGTTTTGACTGGTCATAAGGTTTCATGTTTTATATTAATGTCAGTACAGTGCATATAAACTTAAATTTCTGAATTATCATAGTAAATTGTGCCACTACTTGTGTTAGACAGTTGGAATTTGTTCACCTGAATTTGGGTGAAGGCAGTAGATGGTAGAGGTATTTCTTTGCTTTCACAAACAGCCCACATTGCATTCTGACGGATGCGTGTTCCAGGTGCTCATTAGTACATTGTGGACTTCAGGCTCTCTGCCCATTAGAACCTAATCCAGGAAGTCGCTCATGCCAGTGGCAGTCTTTCCACTGATTTTGGAGATTTTGGATGGTACCATTCATGGCTTTTAATGTTAGAGTGCTAAAGGATCCTGTATTAATACTGCATTTTTCAGTCTGTGGGGTTTTATATTTTACCTGTTTTTATACTGAGCTGAAATAGTTTTAGAAAATGCAACCAGACCTTCCAACTGCTGTCAGCAAATCCCCTGTACAAGAGGAAGTTTCTCCTGTTTTGCATTATGACATCAGTACACGTGTTGTCCGAATTACTAGGTCTCCTGGATAGAGAAAAAACTTTGTAGTACTTAACTAAAAAGGTGAGAACTAGAACAAGCAGAGGGTTGATGCCATCTTTCCAGGACTTCGGTGCTTCTCTGCAGCCATCTGTTTTAAATTGTGATGTTACCTCTGCTGCTTCATCTTGAGAATCTCAAATAACACAGTGCTTATGAAACAACCCTTTGATGAAACTGCAAATAATAATATGTAAGTAAAAAGGACATGATATTTTCACAGTGTCAAAAGGACTGAGCTGATTATTCTGATTCTTTAATACACAAAGTATTATGAGACTCGATTTTTCAGGCTACAATCTCCGCCCCATTCATTATGGACACTTTTTCCCAAGTTAAGAGTTTATGGCTTGTGCAGCCTGACAGCCAACATGCCTTGCTGCTGTGCTTACAAAAAGGCACAGTTTTAAAACAGGGACAACTCTGGAAAGGCACTACTGGGGAAAAGGATGAGTGTACCACTTTGGTATATCCCCTTTCATATGCTTGCTTTATCTTTCTGCATACAGTATTTTCTTGTTTCTCTTCCCATGGAAGGAGATGATAGAGGAGGAAAAATTCCACTCACTTTTCTGTTAGGAACCTAAGTTTTCCATGTTTTGACAGAAATCGCCAAGAAATCATCGTTTCCTCAAGCAGAGACGTTACACTCTTCGAAATAATGAACTTTTATTTTTCTCTCCGCGCGTTCCTCTGTACTCGGTGTTTTTTAAGCGTTCCGGCAGTAAAATGTAAAAAACCCTTCCCCCTTTAAGCTGTAATTGTACGGACTGTATACCCCGCCCTCCTTCGCGTTATGTACGGCTGTAGACTTTGTATCTAAAACTTGACTGTAGTTTCCGTAGTCTGTCGTTGTCCGGGGGCGGCCCGGCCGCGTCCCCGCCCTGCAGTTGGGCCGTGCCCGCGCAGCGCGCGGCTGGGGGCGGGCGGGGCCGTGCCGGGG